>JAOXNZ010000002.1:7885678-7901687 GCA_028566095.1 Kryptolebias brasiliensis | reverse complement strand
ATGCTCTTCATTAAAAAGTCATACTTTCTATACTTGCTTAGTGAATTAAATGCATTCAACGTGCAGTTAACAGGAGGTTTATTATATAAAGCTACAAACAACATTATTATGTTGATATGTCAACGAAGATTAGTCTCATCCCAGCAGTGACCGTGTTTATTTTCGTAATAGTAAGAAATATAACTTTTACATTTTAAATAGCTTTTATAGACATAATTGAAAGCTTGTTCTGAGCCATGTCATATTAAAAGCAGCGTTGTGAATCGACTTGCATGCAGTTACTTTTGTTTTTGCCTCTCACCTGCAGCTAATAAGCCTAATAAACTTGGTGTTAAGTTCATAGGAGTCAGACACCGTTTCAAAAACCTAAAATAGTAAAATGACTAACTCATAGTTCCCGTCCTGGATGTTGATTGGCCGTTTTTTAAACCATAATGCTTTCTCAAAAAGACAGATGGATAATAGCAATAGAAAAGTATGCCATATTGCATGCTAGTTATTGGTTTCTGAAACTTTGTATTTATAATGTTTCTATCAAGGACAAGAAAGTGCTTTTGACTTAGTGTGGGGGATATTAGTATCGGACCAATGATCAAGACTGACCAGATCTCATTTAATTTATGTTGTAGTCCACATCCAGCTCATTGTGCAACTTTTGTATAGGATTGGTTGAAAATTGTAATTAAATTATTAGAAATCGCATTATCATGCACTTTATTTTTTACAAAAAAATAACAAAAACATTGATATTTCTTATGACAGAATTTGTCCAGCATGCCTCAAAGGCAGGCGGTGAGTATTAAAAACAAGTGGCGAATGACTTGATTGTATTGGGGGTTTGGATTGCTGGTGCATTGCTTTTACTGATTTCTTTTCATGTTTCTTCTCTTTAGTCCTCTTGGATGGAGACCTGTCACAATAAATCTATGACGTTATCTTATAAGTTATGTAGACACAACCTTAATTGTTTTGTCGTTTAGTGTTTGTTTACGTGAAATTCTCCCCAACATTTGGCCCGAGATGCATTTGCCTCTGTTCTTTTTCTTGGTCTGTATTTCCCAATTCTAGGACAAAATCATCTACAATACTAGTGTCTGAGGATTCCTTACGTATGTAATAAATTGCACTTTAAGTAACTGACATCAATTGGACTTAAAATTACAGTAATATGTTGCTATTTTTTCCTAGGCAGTACCTCAGCCAATAGAGAACTTATTATGACAGGCCTACACTGGTAGTAAATTATGGCTCATGCTTTTCTGCAACATGCTGTGAATGTTGTCAACTTTTGAGATGGTAAATCTCTTACTCATGAAAGAATCACACTGTTATGAATTTTTTATACTTAAATAATTTAGAATGTGAGTCTGAAAGGAAACTTGCCTTGCTGTAGTGGTCGAATAATTTGAACAGTGCAGTGCTGGGCGCAGGCCATCAGATGGTGCAGTGGATTCATGCGATTTAATGGGGTTTATTGTGTTAAGTATCACAGAGAAGATGTTGCTATGGTAATACAGCGCCGACAGTTGCCTGCACTGTTGGCTGCACAAAAAAAGCAGATTTCTCATGTTGCAGCATTGCAAGCATGGCATGTGGGCAAAGATTACACAAACACGTGTTTACAATGAACATCTCTTTAAATCAGGTGCATGGCATTTTTGGTGTTGAGATAAGAGAAAACATTTTTGCACTCCAATTACATTTGATTACAGCATAGGAAGCTTCAGCTAGCTGCTTAGTCAGAATCTCAGTGGTGGAGAAGTGGCCTTGAGCAAAACACAGCTCATCAGGCTGATGTCTTTCTGAGATGTAATGTTTTCTGGCAGGCGGAGGCAATGTGTGGGATTTCAACTTAATAATTAAGCCTGAAACAAGGCTGCTTGATTATTATTTTTATTAATTTCAAATCAACTTTGTTTCAGAACTCAGAGGTAGTGCGGTGCTAAACAAAGCCTACAATGTGGTTTTAAGATTAGGACATGGAACATAATCGGAAGAAACATCGGGGCACATGCACACAATGAATTCATGCATCACGTACGTGACTCATAGCATAGAGCAACAAGTAGGGCTCCTGGGAATATGTAATCTCAAATTGATTTGAGCATGCACACTCTGATGCTGCTTGCCACACACAGAGCTCAGTCTCCTCCTCTTCGTGTGCATGCATGTTCCAGTCTCCACCCTCTATCCTTGGTCTAGACATATGCCATCATCTGTACAGAGTTTGCGGATCCCTCTGCTCCGTACGCTTGGCTTTAGCTGTGACTCTTAGGATGAGCGGTTCGGCAGACTGTGGTGTTTACTGCAGACTACGAGTTCTTCATCTGGACCAACTGACTTGATACGGAAGAATCGACAACTCTGACCCATCGGCAAGACAAGAAGTCAATCACTGACTGTCAGATATTGATGGAGAACTCTGTCAGGATCTCTGTCACAATGATAAGTGCTGTAATCTGATTTAAGCTGCTTAAAGAGGAGACGGGCCAGAAGAGGGAGGCACTGATAAAAAGAGGAGGGGTGTTTTCTGAAAAGAAGCCACCCGAGGCAAATTTGTATCAAAACGGTCCCTCTGGAGTTTCCGCTAAACAACCCAGCTTGATTGAGAAGGATGTTTTTCACTTTGGAGCCACACCTCAACATCCCAAGGGCTCGCAAAGAAGAATTTGAGATTTTTTAAAGTTTCTGCACAACAGTTTTACGTCTCTGAGTTTGACATCTCTTCAGAATGAAAAATGCAAACTAACAGGATTTTTTTTTTTTCCCTGTTTCTTGTCTGCTGAGGTTGTCCAGAATGAGTCATTAAAATCTGCGCTTCCCATGGGCGTGCTACAGCTCTCTGGAGTTCTGTGAATTTTTAGCATCTTCATCTCATTTTGAACTTGGTGATCTTAACAGGGGATGGTGTTGGCTATTTTGGGTGCAAGTTTGGGATTTCTTCTTGCTTTTTCCTCTTCTTAATTAACTCATCAAAAATAATAAAGACAATCTAATGTAGATCAACAACTTCTTGATATACATTTTGCAAATTGATGCTACCGAAAAGTAACTTTTAGGTTACTTGAACAATAAATTTAGACTGTAGTCCCCCTTTTTTTTTAAGCTCTGACCCCTGAGCTTCACCATGCTAATAGTTTGGTGGTGCTCGGCGGTCCTGACTTATGTGTCCATCTACCTCTCACTGTCCTTCCTGCGCAGCTTGCTAGCTTCAGACAGAAGCGGGCGAAAAGCGACAGTGCGGGGGCGGCGAAAACGACGCAGAAGAGGAAGGGCCAGGCTGTCAAAAAGAATGACTGCTCGACGCAAGACCATAACGTAGAACCAGCGCCTCCTTCAGCCGGTGCCACAGAGCGAGACAAGACCAACCATGAGGTATACCACTCATTCAATAAATTATCAGCTAAGCTTTTTTTATATATACAACAGTTTGTTTGACTGAAATAACTGGTTTCAATGCGTATGCTTCTTTACCTCACACAGTTTTATTCAGATCATAGCACTTGACCAGCTGTTTTTGTCCACTTCTCTTAACTCTCTGTGTTTTCTAACATGTTGTTCATGCCCTCTGTCTGATAAATATACATTAGAGAACTGGGTCACTAACCATTACATTGCCTTGAGGGCCTGTTGTCATGGCAACTTGGCCAGGATTAACCGAAGCCCTTTTCACTGCTTTTATTCATTTGTATTTATTTGATTGTATTCACCTGCTGGACTAAGTGTACATTTGCGACACTGGGTGTTTTGTTTTTGTTTGTGTTAAAATAAGAGCTTGGGGATAATTTTCTTTTTCTTTCATTTTTTTTGTTTTTAGGGGGGCCCAAAGTCAGAGCAATTAGAGGTTCAGCAGAATGAAAACCAGGAGGATCAGCCCCCCTCCTTGGAGCAAAACCCATCTCCTTTGGAAGACTTAGGAGCAGAAGAGCTAGCTGCACTGACCGGCAAAGAGCAGCTCATGGTATACAGGGTCAAATATTGGAATATTAGTTGTTAATATTGTAATTTCTTGCAGAATTTCTTGCAAAACGTTTTTGTTTGTTTTTAAGACATCACTTAAAATTCTGCGAACAGTTCAAACAGGCTTTGGTATGACTTCTCAGAACAGCTTTAATTTTGTATTGAACATGAATCCTAAAATTTGTATTTACACACTAAAATATGAGCTGCAAAAGTCTTGAATTTTTTAAGTGTTTTTTTATTTTATTGTAATTCCAGATACTGGAATATTATAATGTTCCTCATTTAAAAAGCCGTATGAATTTCTATGCCATCATTAACCAATAAGGAATTAACTTTGTCTTCTGCGTAGCTGTCTGGATGTTCCAGTCTGAAACTTCAGCTTATTTAATTTATATTATGATGGTCTGTCTGTAGAGGAATCCCATGGCAGGGTGTTTTGTGTTATGAAAATTAGTTTTAAATGTCTTAAATATTGATGTGTAATTCAGGGGCTTAACAAGACTAAAGGATCACATGTACCAAACTGAAAGTTGTGCTGTAATTATTTTTAAATTTGTGTTAACCAGAAAACTCTTTTTTTGGTTTGTTTTGTTTTCGTAAATTATATCAATTTTATTGATGTTTATTTTCCCCAAGAAATCAATTTATTTCACTTTTCTGACCTCAAATGAGAACGTCTGATCATTTGTTGTTCTTTTATCTTTGTTGGCCTCAGATTTTGCTCTGAATTATTTTCTAGGTGCAAATCTTGCATCTCTTTGGAGCACCGGACGTGCACATTTTCAAAAATTCTTTTACACATCCATGAAATGTGATATGAGCAACATGCTTCATTTACGGGCCTTTCAAATCATCTGTGATACAAATGATGGCCTTTTTTATGTTTAAAAGCAGCTACAGCAGAATAAAGATTTGTACAAATATCAGTCTAACTCTGAAAAAACAATAATCAAAGTATCTGAACAAAAAAGAGCATTTGTCCTGTTTACTAAAATTGATTCGTCCTGTTTTTTGCAGCAGTTGCAGGAGGCTGTCGAGAAGCGGAATGAAATAATTGCCAAACTCAGCTACAACCTTCAGGAAGCTCTGGCAAGTAGAGACCAGGTACAGCTGGAGGCGCAGTCACTTGCTGGACAGATTCAGGCCCTACAGAAACAGATCCAACAGGTAAGCGCCTCTCAAAGTGACACCATTCAGGATTCTTTTATTGTTTCTTTGCTTTTGAAACACCTCTGCACCTAACTTGTTCTTTTTTTTTTTCTTTTATGCAGACTAGTGTAGAGTTCAAACGAATTAAAGGTCAGTCAGGGGCTGAAGCGGTTGATGTTGTAGAGCATCACTGTGGCCTTTCCTCCCAGGCTGCAAACATCAATCACAAAGAGACGACATCTAAAGGATCGGGAAATGCAAGTCCTGAATGTTTCAGCACTGACAGCGACACCGAAACTGACACTATTCTGCACAAGCTCATGACTGAGCTGGAAGAAGAAAGGAAGAAGAGCCAACACATAAGTGCCGAACTAGCAAAGGAGATGGAGAAAAACCAGCATGTGCTTTTCTTACTGGAGGAGGAGAAGCAAGGGAGGGAAGAGGAGCGGAAAACAAAAGACGCACAACTACAAAACCTTCAGACCCAGCTAAGCCAAGTACAAACTCAGTGCCTTGAGATACAGCAGTACAAAGAGGAGAAGGAGAAGTTAAACCGAGAAGTGCTGGAGCTGAGGAAAAAGCTTCAGGAGGAGGAAGATGCTGAGGTGAGACTTAGTGAGGATGTTGCCAGCTCTGCTCTTCGTCTCCAGACCTTTGAGGAAGAAAAACTGAGACAGGAGGAGGAGATGAAGAAACTCAAAGGGGAGGTTGAGCAATTCAGGCAGCTGTTGGATGAGAGTGAAAAAGAACTGAAGAGGAGAGAGGAGGAGGTTGAAGGACTTAAAGCTTCAAAGAACCGTCAGAACCAAGCTAAAGCTGGTTTTAGTTCTGAGAAGATTAGTATAAATGAAGGCAACAGTGAAAGTGGACTTGATCAGGAAATCACATCACTACCTGGAGATATTCTGATGGAGCGTTACTTGTCTTCAGCTCCTCTTGAACATTCACAATCTTCAGTGATAAACGAGAGCTTTGAACACTGCAGTCAGCTGGAGATATCTGCAGACTGCAGGTAAGAGAAATGATCTTAATTAGTTTTTAATATCTGCATGTTTTTGTTTTTTGCTCAGAAGCTTCATCACTTATTGCTAGCCATCAAAACAGTATAAATCCTGCTGCTCTTTTTGCCTGTCTTCGCAGTTTTGAGCTCAACAGTGACGTGTTTGGAGATCATCCCCTGCTGTCAATTTCAAACCGTGTCTGTGAAGACAATGAAAACCCCCTGAACTCCACCAGCTCGCAGTACTGTGCCCCAGAAGCTGGTGATTCCAGTCCTCGGTCTTTTGCTCAGTGGCCTCACAACTCCGCCTCTGGCGAGATGGGGTTGAGCCAAATGTCAGAGCAGCAGTTCGGAGATACAGGCTTGGAGAAAGATTTACTGAATCAGCAGTGTGAGGAGCTCCATGAGGAGCTGGCTCTGAAGGAGCGGGATTTGAATGTGTTACGAGAGGAAGTCATCAAGAGTTCAGAAGAGCTGGAGGAAGCAAGGAGCAGGTAATTTAGGTCGTGACAGTTTTTGGCCCTGAACTTTGCTTTGTAATTCTATTTTCTTAGATTAGTTTTGCATTTTTATCTAACATTTGAGGGGAAATGTTTCTTAATTTCCTCCGACTTTAAAGAAATGCAAAGCAGCTATTTTATTGAGGTATTATGTCACTGACCTGTGACTGTTGGAGACTAGTTTGTGACTCAAATTTGTGAAGAAATAGGTACATTTTACATTGAGAAACTCACTGAATCTGAGTGTTTGCAAAATAGGTGACCAGTAAATCATGTGGCCCCGTTTTGTACCCACTTTGGAAGCCTCCACACATTTGATTTATTCTACTTTAGACATATAGACAGACAGATTTGGACCAGTTTTTAATAATTATTTGTCAATAGCGTGGCTTTTGGACTTGGACCTTCAGGGCCTTAGCCTTAGATGTTTTCTGGGCAGGTGTCAAAATACAGCTATAGTACAGCTATAGTACTCTAGATTTCTCTAAACTGAAAAGACTCTAAATTGAGAAGGATTTGAGATGCCTGCGGCAACTCTATTGAGAGAAAATTTGTTGTATAAATCTTTTGAACATGTTCAAAATTGAAGCAACAAGAATGAGTCTCTGTGACTCTTGCAAACAAACTGAGAACCCCGTAAATGTTCAGGAGATTTTGGAGATTTCCGAATGCCGTTTGCAAACTAGTCTCCAGCAGTCACAGCCCAGTGAGATACTACCTTTAGGTCTGCAAACAGCCTTCATACTTCTCCTGCTCTGTTCAACAAGCTGAAGTGAAGTGGGACAACCATAGTTAACAAGACTCTGCAGCCAACTTGCATGTATAGTTTCACAGCGGTTACATTGTAAAAGACTAGTTGAATGTGTTCACAACATCCTCTCTGAACCAGCTAAACCTTTTTAAATGATCCTTGTCTGTTTAGGTGGGCTCAAGTAACAGAAGAGCTCAGGCAAGCTCTCTTTGAACTCGAAGAAGAGAAGGAGAAAAGACGAAATATCGAGGAAAAGATGAACTTGAAAGCTCACGAGCAAGAAAATCTTATAACCAAACTTGGTGCCTTCTTTGACGAAAGAGAAAATACAGTAATATTGAAGGGACAAGAAGCTGAGAGCACAATGGAAACCTCTCTGTTAGTCCCTGCCACCTCTCCACCAGAGGAGGAAGATACACTGACAGGGGAGGGAGAAAAAGACATCCTCTCGTCTCATCAGGATCGACAGGACCTGCTGCAGGTATCCTCTCTGCAGGAGGTGGAGCTGAGTACAGATTTTGCCAAAGAGACCACAAAAGCCAGAGGTGACATCCAAATGCAAACGTTACAGGTATACTACTGCAATAAGTGTTTGTGGTAATGGCTTAACGACAATATAAATATGCTTGAGAATTTAAATAGAAGCTATGAATTGACAAGGAAATTTGTGTTTTGTATGAAAGGAGATGTGTCTACATTTGTCTTTTTTTTCCCCAAGGCTTATTGTGAGCATCTTATATCAAAGTTAGAGGAGACAAAAATGGAACTGAAAACCACATCAACCTTGTTAAATCAAAAGACGATCGAGCTTGACGCTGTATCAGAAGAGCTAGAAACAACACAAGTGCAGGATTTAAAGAGCCAAACAGAGCTGGAGAGGCTGCAGCAAGAACTGCTGAAGAGCCACAAGAGTCTGGACTGTGTTGAAAAGGATAAACACGAGTTGGATTCTCAAATCTCCTGTCTAAGACAGAGCCTTGCCCTTTTGGAAGAGGCCCAAGCTCGGTCTGTGAAGCAGACTGAGGAGGACAAGAGAAGAGAACAACAGATGGACGAACAGATAAAAAAGATGGAACAGGTCCTAGAAGAGGAGCTTGAGCAGTTCGAGAACATGCTGAAAGCCAAAGATGTTGAGGTAAGATGTCTGTTACAATGACATGATTATTTGTTCTGTTTGGGTTACTTTCAGTTAATTATATGGCATACAATGTGATTTAATAGTTGGCTGACGAGAGGGAGAAATGGGAGAAGGAGAGGCAGGAGAAAGAGAAGCTCTTTGGTGTCACTCATCTGTTGGAGGAACAAATGAAGGAGAAAGAAGAGGAGGTGAAGGCTCTCCTTGAAAAGCAGGTCCTGGCTGTGAAGGAGGCTACAGAAAAGCTAAAGGCTTCTCACCAGCAGGAGATAAAAAATCTGATGGAAAAACATCAGCAAGAGGTGGGATTTATGAACCGTATACTGTTGTTTCATTGCAGATTGAGATTCTGACTGTTCAAGTATTGTTATAATTATAAATCCTTGCTGTAATTGTGTTAATATGCTCTTTCTGTATAATTATCTAGATTTCTGAGTTAAATGCCAACCTGGAGACAGAGCTGCTGAAGCAGAAAGTCAGTATGGAGGAAGAACAGACGCGACAGATCAGCCTAATCAAACAGGTATCAGTAAGTCACCGTCGTATATCTTAACAAGAAAGACATGTTTGTATCTTTTTTTTTACCAATATCTTCTTGTAATGCTCATTCTGTTTCTGCCTCAGGTAACTGAACGCGAGCATGAGAGGATGATATCAGAGCTGACTGCCAAACACAACGAGGAGCTCGATCAGCTGAGAACAGAGGTGTCCTTGGAGCTGAGGGAGAGCATGGAGGCAGCCCACCTGGCTGAGCTGCAGCAGGCACAAGTATTACTTTATATACTGTATGAAGTCATTTTAACAGCCTTATTCACAAGATGATGGGGGGAAAAAAACTTTTTATTCTCCTGAACTTGAATAACAGTTAAAGTATGAATGCAACATACAGCCCTTTTTCATTGTACAGTTTATTTTACAACAAATCTCTAATTACAAACTGTTTTTTAGGCCCAAAAAACCTTGGAGCTTGACGCCTTGCATCTGAGTCTGACCACAGTCCACATGTCTCAGCTGGAGTACTATCAGGTGCAGCAGGAGCAAGAGTCTGCTCACGGCAAGGTCCAGGACTCCGTGAAGGAGAGAGTTGCCCAGGATCTATCACTCTTAGAGGCCTGCCATCAGTCAGATCTGGACAAAATCAAACAGCAGAGTCGGGAGCAGCAGGATAGGCTGCTGGAGCTGCACAAACAAGAGTTGGGTTAGTACAGGGAGGACTGCTTCTCGGGTTGTTAAGTGTATTTATGATGGCTTTTTCGATGCACTCAATATGTGGAGCATTATGGGCTGCTCTGTAAAAGCAGAACGCTGTGGCAGATGTAACTTTCAAGGACTTGCACCTGATGAATCCTTTTGTGCGTGTGTCTGTTCAGATGAATTAAAGCAGCAGTGGGAGGCTTGTGTTGCTCAGGAGAGAGCTATAATGGAGGAAAGGCAGATGAGAGACATACAGGTCTGATTTCAGTACATTTTTTTTTCCACACACCGTGATTTAAAAAAAAAAAAAAATAGACTAATCACTAATCTTGTTTTTAGGCTCTAAGAGTTCAGTTGGAGACAGAGGCAGAGCAAAACCTCCAAAGGTCTTTATCAGACATCAAAAATTGTCTCAACGCCACCCAGACAGAGCTGAGTAGCAAACAGACCTCTCTCACAGAGACAAGCAAAGCTCTAACAGATGCCAAAGCAGCTCTGTCTCAGACCCAGTCAGAACTGCAGAAGACAAAAACCAGACTGGAGGAACTCCAAACTACCAGTAAAGATCAAGCCCAGAAACTAGAAGAGGAACTAAAACAAGCCTGGGCTGACAGAGATGCTGCTGCCTGTGAGTTGCATCGTACATGTTTTTCCTCCATGTCTCACTAAAGAAACAAAATGTTTAAAATTAATTTGTCCTCTGAATTTAAAATGATATATACAAACTCTAAAACTCAAATATACATGGCAGTGAACAAATATGAACACGTGGTCCATTTATCCTTCCTACTGATATTTTATGTGTTTTTATTTTTATAACTTTGTTGATCAGATTCTTTGGAGGAAATGGTTTGTAGTCACAAAACAGAGCTGCAGGAGAAGGAGCAGCGAGTACGCCACCTTGAGGAGGAAGAGCAGCAACTGCAGCAAGAGGTCAGTTTAACGCTTGTCTGTTTGAGTTGCATCTATTTGTTTTGTCTCAAATCGCACTGTTCTTGAGCCTTAAAATAGTTTTTAGTTAATTTTTGAACACACTTATGCATCATGTTTTAAACTTCTGAATGACATTCCCACTCTGTCGCTCAGGTTTTGCGCCTGGAGGAGGAGAAAGATTTGCTCAAACAGAGCAAAGAACAGGAAGTAGGTCAAATGTGGACTCAGCTGGAAAGCATGAGGACTAGTCGTCAAGAGCTGGGAGGTGAGATTAACACCTTAGCTTGACATCTGCTTGACTGTGCATTTCTTCTTTTTTTAAATCTGCAGTTCTTTTAAATATTCAGCAATTTAAGACTGTCTGTAATGGAAACAAATGCACCTTACACTTCTTAGCAGTTGCTCCTCTTTGTAATAGAATAGGACACTGAAAAGTAGTTAGACATCAAATAAATGTGTTTTCTTACAGAGCTCAAGGAGCAGCTGTTGGCTCGTTCATCTCAAGTTGACGACATTGAGCGCCTAAAGACAGAGTTTAATGAACAGAAGCGAGAACTCAAAGAGCGGAATGAGGCTGAGCTGGAAGACTTGAGGAGGTATAAGTCGACACATAGGCTCTTTATATAAACTCTTAAAAATATTGTAACAATAATCTATTTGATTTACCGTTTAGAAGATAAACTAATACCTGAATTATGGTTCATACGATTGAAATGGTTTGCTTTGCAGTGGTCAGTCTACTTGCTTCCACAGAGTCTACATGTTTCTGTTATCGTTCCCAGTTATTTTGAGAAGCGGCTGCAGGCATCAGAGGAGAGCTACAAAGAGGAAGTCGCTCTGCTCCAGCTGAGACTGGTAGAAAGTGCCTTGGAGGACTCTGTGCTGCAAACAACAGACGACAAGTACATCAGTTGGTCTTTATGCAACGTATTTATCTGGTACAATCTTAAAATGTCTTTGAGTATCCATGCCTTTTCTCTGTTTCAGTATTTTGTCTCAAGTTGAAGCTGAGGAGGACAAAGATAGTGTCCAACTGGAGAAACAGAAGGTAAGAGGTTAACGCATGCCACTGACTATCTGTATTGTATGAATATGGTTACATTTTAAAGGGATTTGTTGGTTGATTCTACTTACTTTTGCATTTGTTTTGTATTTCTTATCCAGGAGTTACTTGATGCTTTAAGGCTCGAGTTGGAGGAGACTCATGCGATGGAGCTTTCCAGTTTTCAATCTGCTTTAACTCATTCTTTTAAAGAGGAGCTGGAGCAGGTACGGCACAGTCTTTTATAGTTGTTGGCACATAGAGCTATGAGTCTCGTTTACAAGTTCTGTTTTGTCTCTCGCTTATCAGGTGCGCTCAGACCTCACAGACCATTACTATAAAGAGCTGCAGGAGATGAAGACTCGTCACGACCTGGAGCTGGAGCAACTCAGAGCAAAGCTTTCCAGCAGTCATTTAAAAGGTGCTCCACATCTGCATTTATAACAAACTCTCTAGTTCATTTTTAAAAATGAAAATAAAAGTAACTGTTTTATGTAACTGTTTTGTAGACCTTACCAGACTTCGTCTGGATGCAGCAAGGCAGGTCGAGGTGAGAAAACTAACTGGGATCATTTATTTTGGAATTCAAAGGCCCTGTTATATAATATTTTAGTAATTTGGTTTATTTTGCTTAATTAGGTTGAGGTAGAACAGAGGACATGGTGTCTCACTGAGGAGCTGCAGACAAGGATGACGCTCATCCACACCCTGGAGAACAGATTGACTTCCTCAAGTAAACAGCAAGATGCTGAAACACAATTGAATACAAAAAAGGTACGTGTATCTATGCATGACACAAATAAAAATATAAATATTGGACAGTCTCAAAGAAACACATTTAACTAGAAGCACTCGGAAAGCACAAACCTCCGCCTAGGCCATAGGATCATTAAAAAATTGTAGGAGCCAGATCATGACCCTGATCACCACTAAAATGTAATAATTTGTTCTTCGTTACAACCTCAACATTTCCTGAAAATTTCATCAGAATCTGTGCGTTAGTTTTTGAGTAATCTTGTTCACAAACAAACAAATGCTACTGAAAACATATACCTCCTTGGCAGAGGTCAATTATATTGTTTTTGGCATTTTGGTTAATCCATTTTTATTTTCATTTGCTGCAGGTTACCCTTCTTGAGGAAGCTCTGAAAGAGGAGAAGGAGGGTGTGCTGGAGAAAATGAAGAAGCTGAAAGAAGAGCTCCAACAGGAACATGAAAATGAGATCTCTGCACTAAAATCAGAGCTTGAAGAGGACAGGACAAGCCTTCGACAAGCTTTTGACAAAGAGAAGATAAAGTCTCTACAGTTTGATTTGGACGACAGTGAAAGTAAGATGCTTTTTTTGCATTACCCATCCTGGTTGTCAGATGGTTCCTGAAACAGCTTCTGAAAGTTGGTGTCGTTCAGGTCTGCAGGTCCTGTTGATGAAACGGAGACTGGAGGCTCAGTATGAAAGTGAGCTACAAAAGGCAAAGAACTGCATGTCTGCTGAAATTAAGGAGCTCACTGTTTTGCTTCAGCAGGAAAGTGAAGAGAAGCTACGCCTCGCTCAACAAAGGTGAGGTGTTTTTACAACGGTTTAAGCCATCTTGATTTTGTTCTTTTATTTTAATAAAATTGTGTTTTTACACAAAGATCTGCAGAATCCCTGGTCACTGATGACAGAAAGTGTTCAAACTCTAACAGAAACATGGTGTTCACCTCAGTTTCCTCTTGTAAATTTATGGGATCGTTTGTATGTTTAGGTTCCAAGCAGAGAAAGCCACGTTGGAGCAGCATTTGTTTCAGAAATATGAAATGTCTGTCGAAGAACTGAAGACCAAACATAAAGCTGAACTAGAACGTGAGAGGACAGCTCTGCTAAACAAGCACTCCAAAGAAATGGACGAACTCGATGCCAAACACCGAGCCCAGCTGGAGTCGCTCAGTGCCAGTCACAGAGATCAGTTTGCAGCGATGACAGATGAGCTGGATAGTAAGCACAACGCTGAGCTTGTTGCCTTAGAAGCATCCCTCAAATCAAAACAAAAGGAGGACCTTGAAAGTTTGGAGGCTGCTTATCAGGAGACCAATCAGGCACAGTTAGAAGCTTTAGAAGCAGACTTAGCTCGCAAACACCAGGAAGACCGGGATGAACTGGAGAGGAGGATGCTGGGAAATATGGACACTTTAGAGACCACTTACTTAAAGGAGGTACAGGTAAGGAGATTGGAGCAATGAAATTGAAACATTGGTCTAATTGAAGTTAAAAAAAAATCACAATACAGCCTTTGATTTTTCTCACTTTATGCACTCATATTTGTAACCACAGGCGCTGCGTGATGAAATTGTACAGCTTGGGGAGCGACATCACCAAGACCTGCTCTGTCAGAGTGTAGAGCACAAACGGCTAACAGAGCGTCAAGCTGCAGAACAGGTGTCCATCAGGGAGGAGCTGAGGAAGGAGCTGGCTCAGGTACACATGGAGAAGTTTCGAGCCATGGCAGCTGAGCTCAGCCACGTTCACAAGGTGAAGACCCCCTGGCTTCATCAAACAAATGTTTCAGTAAATAAATAAGTAAACTGAAAATATATTTACCATGCTTTGTTTACTTTTTCAGACTGAACTGGCTGCTCAAAAAGAAGCCTTAGACTCTGAACACTGCAAAGCCTTAGAAAATCTTAAGAAGCAGGTACTTATCTATTTGTCCTGAAATTGTTAAATCATATTTTATTTTTCAGCCTGCTAAAAACCCCCAAGGATCAAAATACCTTGTCATTAGTACAGTATGTCCATTTTCATGTCACTTGAATGAAAAAAATTGTAATTCTAAAGCAGCAGTTCTAAAAAACTAAAGCAAAACAAATTGTTTTCTAAAAGAAAAAAATCGCGTCAAATCAAATGATTGTTTCCTGCTGTTGGGTAGTGCATTTTAATTTTGAATGTAAAGCTATGAAATAAAATATTCATTAGGGCAGGGTGACTGAACTAGGAGGAAAGCAGATTTTAAAGCTGTTTAACTACTGTCGGCGGTGGTGACAATATCTTAATTATGAGTTTCAACATAGTTTTAAATGTTTGTCACTTTTACATCTTTGGTGCTTAGATTCCTAACATTTACAGCTTGTGCCTAAATACATCTGATTTGTTTTTAAATTGTATGCTTTTTGTCAGGTTTTAGAACTCGAGCAGCAACACAGCACTGCTCTGCAGGAGCTCTCTCAGACCTGCAGTGCTGAAAAACAGCAGCAGATTCAGCAGCACTATCTCCACCTTCAGGTGTGTGTTACACAATGAAACATTACAGTGTGTGAACGTGTGTGTAACAACGTGTAAAGACAAAATGTTCTGAGCTGAAAGTGGTCTTTAATGGTTGCCAGTAGCGTTAAAGTGTTGGTGGCTTTTACAGCCGATTAGAGAGGAATTAGAGTCATTGTTTATCCTCTGTAATGGTTTATTTGTTTGTAGACAAATGGAGATTTGGGGCTTTTTTTTTTTTGCTTTTTTTTTTAACTGAAATGCACTAAAATTGTAGCCCTGAAGGAAGTACATGCTTCTGCCGTAGGAGCTAAAGGGAACCTCCGCCTGTGAACTGGAGGCTTGTTGTAGGGAGCTTGAAGAGTCGTCGTCAAGGCAACGACAGCAATTCCTGGAAGAGGTGGAGCTCCTTAAAGTCCAATCAGAGGAGCAGCTGCAGGACAGGATTAATCAACTGAAGGTAAAAAAAAAAAAAAGCTGATTTATGTATGAAAAATGAGTAAAAATATGATGATCCAAGAAGTTTTATGCACATTTTTTATATTTAGCATTTTTGATATATCAATGTTTCTTTGTGTAGATAATGTAAAAGTACAAAAATTTAAGTGTCTTATTTTTTTCCAGATTCTGAGTGCCTGTTGGAAACGTTATGTAATAGCAGTGGATTATTTCAAGCTGTAGTTTGTTGCACTGGCGGTGCCCTCCTTAAGCTCCAGCTGCACCAGTTCAGTCCTAGCTTCCTCGCTTGGACTGTGTCCCGTTTGAGCTTTATTCAAACCCAGTTTTCTCATAATCCCACCGTCATATATGTACAAGTGTTGACGTCCGTCTGCCTCTGCTCTCAATCTGTGTGCTTCTGGGATGCGTGTGTGTTTCTTTTGCTGTACACGAACAATGGCTAAATGGAATGGATCTAAGCTTTTTATCCTCGGATGCAGCAGGTTTTAAGGCAGGAGTGTTTTTAAATAGACATTTGATGTTTGACCATCTGAAACGTTCAAGCTAGTAGCCGGCTTTCAGACAACTGATGGATGAATTAACTTCAAGTGCGCTGCAGCCGTTTTTCCCTGCATCTTTTAATTCATGCAACACCTCTCTCTTTG
>JAOXNZ010000002.1:7871163-7883802 GCA_028566095.1 Kryptolebias brasiliensis | reverse complement strand
ATCATTAAACTTCATGCCCAAACAGATCAATTTTTTGTTTAATAAATGTTCTTAAAAAAACCTCAGAGTTGGATTTTATCATTACTTTTTTGCTCCTGTTCCCCCAGACACAGACTTCACGGCGCAAATGAGAAGTTAAGTAAAGTCCTGATTGAGATGCTTCGCAGCGTGACGGCAACGGAAGAACTGATTGGACAAAAGATCAATATCCGAACAACAAAAAACAAGCTTGTGACTCAACGGGGAAGCTCAGCAGGGAACAAAGATGCCCAGGAGTCAGGTCTGTTGGTTTCATTTCTTCACTCTGATCTTTAAAGGTACTAAAGTTGCAACAGGTTCTGAGTCACGTTTTTGTTAAGATGAAGCTGCCTAATTAAATTAAGAAGCTTGATTTAATTTATGAGGCATAAAGCGCTTTTCATATTTGTATATAAACTGATAAAAAAAATTCTTTTTTTCCTCACAGGTATTTCAGTTTTAGACGTGACAGAGGACACAGAGCTGACTCAGCTGCTCTGTGAGAGTCTTCTAGTTTCAGATTCTCAGCTCAGACCTGGAGGAGAAGAATCTGCTCTAAATGCTTGTGATGGGTTACGGCACACAGTGAACACCCTGCTGGATCTGCTAAACCAAGCAAATACACAGGTAAATCATAGATTGACTGACTATCCAAACAAGAGAAGTCCAAGTTTTGCTTCTTTTTCCTGCTTTTATAACGTTTTATCTCTTAAATGATTGTGGATTTGTCATTTAAGCTGGAGCAGGCCCGCAGCGTTCATCTTTCTTTGGAAGAAAAGTTCTCACGGGGCAGAGAAGACACCACCCAACTCGTTGAACAACACAAACTCCTAATGAAGCAGCTTGATCAGGAGGCCAAGAAGAAGACTCAGCTCCAGCTGGAGCTCCACAAGACAGAAGGTGATCAGTATATCCACTCGAAATAAACATGCTAATGTTGCCACTGACTGTCCACATGCAGTGTTGCTTCAAAATGATCTACATGATGCTTTCAGGGCTTCTTGAGGGCTATGTGGCCGAAAAGGCTGCCTTAGAGGAGTCCCTGCAGCAGAAGGAAAATCAAGAAGAAAAGCTAGTGGAGGAGCTGGAAGGCCTGAAGGTGAAGCTGCACCACATGCAGAGCCTCAACGCAGAGCTGGAAAGCCTCAGAGCGAAGTATCAGGATCTGAGTGAGGAGCACACTCTTCTCCTGCGCCAGAAGGAGCACCTCTCTGCTGGACTTGGAGAGAGGGAGAAAGGTGAGCAGAATGAAGTCAAAATAAAGAAATGTTGTGTTTGCATAAAATTTTACACGACTTTTTCAAATGACCATACACCTATGTAATATCTGTGCTCAGATGTGCCTTTTCTCCGTTGGCCATTGGCTCAAATTTAGACCATGACACAGGTTTGTGGGTCAGAGAAGAGTGTGAATGTGTGTGTGTGGGTTGAGAGTGGTGAAGAGTTTGCAGTGCTGTGAGATTACTGTTTGTAATTCTGCCTTTTTCAGTAGCTTTTTAGCAAATCTTACTGGAGTGCTGTGCCACTTGTTCTTCTTCTTGAAGTAAATGATGTGTAGTAGTAGGTATTTAAGTGCCTTCTGGTGTCTTATCTTTTCTAAATTTCTACTTTTTATATAAAAAAATCTTGCTTTTTTTTTTCCCCCTTTTCTTTTCAAATCCAAGCCTTGCTGGCAGAGACGGAGCGTTTGACCCAAGAAAAGCTAGATTTGCAGCGGCAGGCCGATAAAGACCACAGCTCTCTGTCACAGCGCCTCAGGACCCTGGAGAGAGAGCTGGAAGATCAGGAAACCAAAGACCTGGAGAAAGAGCTGCACCACAAGACCCACACTGAAGACCTGAGTCAGCGCGTGCAAGCTCTCGAGAAACAGTTGAAACACGACAGACAGTTCATAGAGGTAAGCTTAAACTGGGTTCACTTTAAAATCCTTCCATATAAAATGTAAATGTTGACAATTTTGCAGATTCACACAAGTCAGCTGTGCTTTTATTACTATATATATATGTATGTTTTAAAGGTCAGCGCTTCTCATGTTAGTATTTATTGCGTTGATTAGTCTTTCACGTCACTTTTTTCATGCATGTAGGAGCAGGCTGTGGAGCGTGAACACGAACGAGACGAGTTCCAGCAGGAGATCCGCAGGCTTGAAGCCCAACTCAAACAGACAGCAAATGTAGATAACAAAGGACACAGGGTGAGGGCTGTTATCTAAATATAGTGTGTGTGTGATCATTGCTGATGCAGTCTACAGAGGTGATTGGTTTGACTGAAGGCATCAGTGGCTATTTGATTTAAAATTTCACGTTTTACATACAAAGGCGTACCTTTTGGCTTCTTTTAAAGGGGTTTGTATTCTCTGTGCCAGATCTTTTTATACTAAATATTTGTTACAGTACATAAAGTTCAAATATGTTGGATTTGGAGGTTGCGTGTGCACGTTCTACATTTTTTGTAATTTTTCAGTGTTTTACTAATTGGATTATAAATCAGGTAACTGATTTGTAAGTGGTGTGGCTTAAAAAGGTTGAAGTGATGATGCAATGTTTGTTTGCCAACGAGCCTGACTATTGCCATGTGTTTATTTCTGCGCTGAATGGATTGCTGTAGTTTGAAGACTTGGTTCTGCAGGTATGAAATCTAATTGTAGCATACTTCTTGTAGTTTCTTTCTGACTCTGTGCACGCTTTAACATTTTTTTCATTTGCAATCATTTCTAGTCCTAACTGCTAACTCATGCTTCTCATAAGTAATGAGTTCTTTCCCATCATCCTTTAGCTAATAGTAATTTAGTTATTTCTCACTTTAGATTGGTATTTTATCCATCTCATTTGGCTTTGGAATGATTTTAACTTCAGTCTTTGCACGATTGGCTGCAGATTTAGAATGGCTTATTCACCTTTTTAAACTGTAGTTTCATATCTGCAAATCAAACTTTGCTTCTTAACAATCTGAAAAGTTGTGCAAAACACTGTTCTCTCTGTCTCCGCAGGTGGAGAGTCTACAAACTAATCTGAAAGATAAAATTGAGGCTCATGCCTCTTTGCTTGCAGCCAATCAGCAAGCCCAGCGTGATCTTGCTGAACGAAATGAGGAGATTGACAAGCTAGCCGGGCGAATCAGAGAGCTGGAACAAGCACTCCTTAACAGTGCTGAGGGCGTTCGAACCGTCAGTCATCTGGAGCAAGAACTGCACAAAGCAAAGTTAAGAGAACAGGAACTCACACAAGTAAGAACAGCACACACACCTTCAGATTAGTCGTTGTCTCGGCATACCGCATTTTCTCCACTGATCGCCTTCTCCTCTGTTAGGATAAGCTTGCACTAGAGCAGCAGCAACTGTCCAGCAGGCTTCAGATCTCAGCTCTGCAATCCAAACTAGATGAGACAAGACACTGTTACCATGACAACACCCGCGACCCCACCGAGGAGCTTAGGGATGCCTTGGACGCCGCTCAGCAGAATCTGCACAGCAAAGAGCAAGAGGTCTGTCAGATTTTCTGTAAAACTGGTTTATGGAGGATTTGGGTAGACTCATTGTAGGTAGTTGAGTCACAAGTTTGACAGCACTGCCACCTTGTGGTATAAAAAGAAATGACTTCAATTTCTAATGATGGAGAAAAGTCTTTTAATTTATTTATTTTATAGCACACTGTAGAAAACTGCTGTATGTTCCAAATATCTAATTAGCAATTATTATTATTATTGTTGTTGTTGTTATTATTATTATTGTTATTTTTCTGTTTAAATTAACATTGTTTTATATTTCTTAGGTTGACGTTCTGGTTGGTCAAATGGAGAACAGTCAGAGAGATCTGAGCATTAAAGAGGTTGAACTAAAACACCTCACACTTCAGCTGGAACTACTAACAAATAAGAATGCAGCACATGTTCAAGAGCTCCAAGAACAAATTTCTGCCCTTAACGTAAGAATTATTTTATCATATTTAACAACTGTCCTAAACGAGGGAGTAGATCTCCCTTCATGGGAGACACAGCTGAAATGTAGTATTGAATCTGTTTTAGACAATTCATCCCAATTAAAAATAATCTATTAAAATGTACATTGCTCATTTGCAGCTAGTTTGTCTGTCTTGGTCAGTTTTATGTTTTGAAACAGACTTTTTAATGAATCTTTAAACCTCTATTGTTCATTCTGTTTAGACGAATAATGATTGCATCTCAAGTAAATTGGTGTTCACGACTTGCAGGAGAAAGTGTCGGCCCTCACCATACTCGATGAGGAAAAAGGGGAACACGTTCAGATGGAAGAAACTGAGGAACAAACCCTTCCTGCAGCACTTCTTCAGGAGAAAAACCAGGAGATTGACCATCTGAACTGTGAGATCCAAAGACTGGAACAGGAGCTGGAGAATGCCAGAAATGACAAAGTCAGTGCAAGTACTCTGAATATCTGCAGGTTGTATTTGTATGCATGTAGTTTAGCCCATCTGAAAATGTTTGCTTTTTGATATGTTTTCTTAAAGGTCTTGGAGGTTGAGCTCGAGGATCTGCGCTCCAAGGTCGAACATCTTCAGTCTGAAATCTCGAGAGTGCGCCATGAGAAACAGGAAGAAGAGGAGCGCCTTCACGAGGTCATCAGCACTCTGCAGGCAGAGCTTGCCACCTTAGGTCCCAATCTGCATGAAGTCAGTGACTCTCAAGATGGTGACAGCATCAATCCCTCACCTGCACCCAGTCCCGAACCTCAACAGTATCATCTCCAAGAGGAAGAAAAGAGGGGAAAACCAAACAGTCTGAAGCATGAGATCAGCCTGACAAATTCTGCTGCCTCGTCTTCTCTTCGAGCTCGTCTCAAGGCCCTACAGAGTCAGTTTGAGACTGCTGTGGCAGAGAAAGAAGGCCTGGAGCGATTACTTCTTACCCAGGAGGAAGAGTACAGAGGACAAGGGGAAGAGTTTGGGAAGAGGCTCAAAGCTGAGAGGGAAAAGTCAGATGAAGTCCAAAGTCTCCTCACGCTGAAGGAAGTGGAGCTGAAGGAGATGAAAGCAACAGTAGAGGAAGACAGGGAAAAGAGAAAACTGTCAGAGGAGGAGAGGGACCTTTGGAAAGTTCAAGCTGAAGAGGCAAATACCCTACGAGAAGAGAAAACCCACCTTAATGCTCTGATTCTAGATTTGCAAAATAATGAACAAGACCGAAGGAGAGAGATTGAGAATCTGAAAATGAAAGAGCAGGAGATGACACAGGACATGGAGGTCCTCAGAAAAAACAGTCTCAGTCTTGAGAGACAAGTCCAGGAAACGAGAGCAGAGAAGGTGGGCATGGAGAAACTCGTTAATGAGGGAAGGGAACAGATTAAAACCCTCGAGACCGTGAAAGGAGAGCTTTCTGCTGAACGCGAGGCGCTGCGGAGGAGGGAGAGTCAGCTCCAGGAGGAAATCGAAAGGCTAAGACAAGAAGCCACTTCAATGAAAGTCCTTATCCAGGACCTGACATTTAAACTCGATGAAAAAGAAACCAATCAAGAAGAAGCTCAAAAGGAGGTTTTGGTGAGACTTGCATTTTTTTTTTTTTTTAGTTTTTAAAGAAACAAACAGACAGAAGACAGAAAGTTGAACCAACCTACCTGTAGAGGCTAAGCCAAGGCTTTAAGCCCCGAGGTGGTACACCGGGGTAAAGCTGACGCGCTATATTACTTATCCACTGAATTAAGATCAGAGCCGTCCTTGATCTCAGTGCAGGTAATCCATTTATTTTCCCTGATTCTTTGCAATAATCATCGTATTTCCTTTAACAAAGAGTCAATCCTCCCACATGTTGACAAAATCACAGCGTTCCTAAGCATTCATTGTTTTCCCCGTTAAACATAGAATTAGAGGTCAAAAAACTGTTTCCCCCTTTCGGGTGGAACACACCTACCTCATCAACAAAGGTTCCTACCCAAATAGACCGCTGACTAATCATGTGACCCAACACCATTCAGGAATACAGTTATTCATAATCTGCTCCTACACAACCTTTTTTTCAGTTAGTAACTCAATAATTGATTTATTTAATTAGTCATGAGTTTGTTGTTTAAATTTTTTTTTTTTCTCACTTACCATTAAGGGGATGAACATCTACAATTTGAATTTTTAGGCAGAACTATGAATGTTGAATGTTAAATGAACTATGGCTTATTTTCATTGCATTTCTTTAAATATACTCAATGTTTTTATATGATCAATAAACCTCTGACTGACTTTTTTTAATGCCCAAGAAACACTTAAGAAAACTTAAGTGTTAAGTGTTTTTTTCCCCAGATAACTTTGTAAACCTGCGTCAATAATCCTTTGATCCAAGGCAGCGGTGCCTTGTTGCTTTTTTATCCAACATTCATCTGTGCTTGAGGCTGCAGGCAAGACCACATCTGGTTATAATTAGGGGGCGCCACTATTATGACGTGTTGCAACGCAGACGCGGCAGAAACGTACTTGCACAGAGGAAGTGACATTATAAAGAGGAAGCTAAAGGAAAATCTTTGCTAGCTCAAAACTCTTGTTGCTTTTGTTTTTATTCAGCTTTTCTGTTGTGACAGGATGTGGTAAGAAGCTGCTGAGATCTTTTTTTAAAAAAACAACATTTAATGGGTTGAATTGTAGCATGTCAGAACGCTGCCGAGCTTTGTTTGCAGTAGTGCAGTACGGCTTTTAACAAATGTAGTCATTGGGGTGAAAATACACAGAAAATGTGTAGTAATTCATATAAGACTTCATAAGGTTTCTTTTTTTTTTTTACTGAAAATGCTGCATGTTCTATAAACTCTGACATGAAACTCCTGCGAGGTATTTAACTGCTGTTGTCCGATGTTCATCTCCAAATGTTTCTAGAAAAACTGAAGAACATAATTAAGAGATGTGAGTGCATAACTGTGATGTATTACTCTTTCTCAGACCCATGCTGATGTGACCCTGGCTAAAGCAGACGCCGCCTTGAGACAAAAGGAGGCTGAGTTTGCCAAGCTAAGGGCTGAATATGAGACACTAAAAACAGAGCTGACTGCAGTGAAACAAGGGCTGAATACCAGTACAGAACGGGCTGAAGGACAGGTGAGAATATGAGCTGGGTACAGAATATACAATGTTATCTGTACATGACAAATTTCAACGCTACAGATGGATTTTTTTTTTTTTTTTTTTTTTTAATCTTTCAGACCAAGGATCGAGCTCTTGTTGACCTGGAAACGGAAAACAAACAGCTGAAAGCAGAAGTCCAGCAACTTCAAGAGGACCTGGCTTTACAGGAAGACGAACTGGCCTATGAGAGAGGAGAACTACAGGAACTCTGTCAACAGTGCCATCAACAGGACACCCTTCCTCACCACCAGAGCTACACACAGAAAGGTAAGCTCTTAATGCATCTGAAAATATACGTTGAACATGTTCACATTCAGGTCTGTATACAGAGCATGGGCTTAAAAATATAATGATATTTAAACTGGTCCTTTCTATCATAACATTTAACACTATTTAGTTTCATTTAGGTCAGAGGAGAAACTAAAACTTTCCCTGTCACCATCAGATGTTTCTGACAGGGGATTTCAGGGTGTTCTGACCGTCTCTCGCGGCGAAGCCTCTCTGAGTTCTCCAGAGGTCTTGAGAAGACTCGAATGCTCCGAGGACAGAATCCGAGAGCGCTTCCAAACGTCTGCTCTTGATTCTCGTCTGTTTGAGCTCAGCGGCATGAACAGCACAGGCGTAGATCCTGCCCAGGTTAAACCTTCTCCCAGGGTTGTTATGGAGCCTCCACGCTCGAGGACCATCACTCCAGATCCCACCACACAGACTACCCACTCCCCAGGCTCTCTATCGGGGTCGGACCACTTCTCTGTACTCAATTCAGCAGATACCGATCAAGTATGCAGTAGAGTAGATTTGTACATGCATGTTTTCTCAACCTCTATAAGAAGCTTTTTTTTGTTTGAGTCTTGAGTCACATTTATGTAATTCTTAGGTGCATGAGTTGGAAGAACTTGACCTAACGACGCCTCCATCTCCACTTGGCTCCACCTCTTCTCTGTCAGCGCAAGAGTGGAACACAAGTGATGGTTACGGCAGCAGTGAGTATTTCTGCAGCCTGACAGCTGGAACACCTTGAATGTTGAACTTGTGTCAGAAAGTGTTTTGTTGGGTGTGCAGTGTCTTCAAAATCCAACAAGTCTGAGTTAGTTTGTATTTTCAGAAGCAGAAAATTTAAATTATGTCTACCAGACAAGAAAGACGAGATCAGCTTAAACTAAACTGCAGTGTTTGTGTCACCCATTGTCACACTTTGGCTCCTGAGTTTTGTTCATTTTATCATGAAATATCCGCAGACTTTCTGTTCTCTTGTTGTTCAGATGTGAGTTCTGAACTGGGTGCACGGCTGAGAGCGGAGCTCGAACAAACTGAAAGACTGGACGCTCAGTTTATTCAGTATCTCCACTGCAGAGGAATGAACCCCACAGTCAACACGGACAGCGCTGCAGGAAGTATGAGCTACAGTGATGACTTGTTGTCACCTGAACTTCAGGTTCGTGTTTGCATTCGTTACGAGTTGTTTTAAAATGACAATAAGCCAGAGGTGCTCAGTTCTTCCTTCTTTCTGCAGGGTCTGTTGAAAAAAGTGTATCAAGAAAGCTGCAGAATTCTCACTCTGAGCCAACGCCAAACTGCTCCTTCAGCCCAACCTCATGTTTCTGAACTGAAAGCTTTCCCAGAGACTCGGATCCAGTATCACTCTGAAGGCAGCTCGGCTCCGATGGACCACAGAGATAAAGCGCCACCGTCGGATCCTCCCATGACGTGGCAGCAGGAGAAGAGAGCACTGCAGGAGACTGTGATCGCTCTCAGAGAGCTGCTCTGTCGAATGGCTCAGAGACAAGTGAGTTTCCATCGTTTCATCTGGACTTTAAGTGGTACAAGTTCAATTTAGGTTTATAACTGTTGGAGATATTGCAGAGGTTTTTACTCATGCTGTCATTTTGGTTTAAGATAGAAACTTTATTTGATCTTAAAGCTCAATGCTGATGACATTATATCTCTCTAAGACTGATTACAACGATGATAACTGGAACCAAACTCAACTACAGACTGGTGGACAGGCTGAATCCCAACTGAGGGCAGAGCTGGAGGAGAGCCAAAAGCAATTAAAATATGCCCACGATGCTCTGCAAGATCAAAGGAACAAAACTCTGTCACTCAGGTATAGTTTATCCTTTTAATAACGGCACTCATCCTCTTTGTAAAGCATCATCCTGTACATATACTGAATACATATTTTTTCATTAATGTTTCCTCATTTTAGAAGCGAGAAAGTAGAAAAAAGTTGAGATCCGCTATACTTTATTTCAAATAAATAACTTATTTTTCTGTTTTTTTGGCTAGTTTTTTAAATCGTGTCAACTAAGAAGTGGCTAATAAGACATTAAAAACACTATTTGACAGTTCTAGAAAATGAGACCTTGTGGTAATATTACAGAGTAAAGATTTAAATGCAAAGTTCACATTGCAAATAACAAATTAAACTATAGGTGCTCCTTTCAGATGTCCTTTTACTTTAAACAATTTGAGTTGTGAGTGTTGGAAACTGATGGTTCTTTTTTCAGGCTGACTGCGGAGGAGGGTGAGGAAGCTTTGAGGAGGGAACAGACAAGAGTGGAGGAGCTTCAACAAGAACTGGAGCAAGAGAGAACTCTGATTGTCCGTAAAGACAAAGAGGAAGAGGAAAGAAGAGAGGTAAGACGACGCTTCCAGCATTGAGTGTCGTATACACTGACTGAATGATTGTTGTTGATACACAGGAGCATTATGGAGGCATGACAGTAATGTGACCAGTGTTTCCATTCATGAAAGTATTCCTTTTTTTTTTTAATACCTCCTTTTTATTTCTAGGCAATTCATATATCCTCTGAGAAGTACAAGTGTGAGGTAATGACTTTAAAGGGTCAAGTGGAGCAGGAGAAGGTGGCATGTAGCAACCTCAGACAAGAGCTTCAGATTGAACAGTCGCGCAGCTCGCTGTTGGAGAAGCGCTCAGAAGACACTCAGAAGTTGCTAGAAGACGAACGCCATCGTTTTGCACATCAACAAGAGCTCAGCTTGCAAGAAAAGACTCGCGTTGAGCGCCTCTTTCATGAAGCCGAATCTCGCCTGGCTGAATTCCATTCCAAGCTCGCAGATTCTCACAAGAAACTTGATGAGGAGAGAGACCACTGGTCCAGACAGGTAGACGAGCTCAGCCGAAGACATGAGGCCGATGCAGCCAGAGACAGGAAGTTCATCTCGGACTTGCGCTCCCAGCTGGAACAGGAGCGAAGGCAGGGGGAGGAGCTGGCAGCTGTGATGGACAGACTGAGGGCCGAGCTGCTGCAGAGCAGGAGGAAATGGGAAGAAGAGGATAAAACGAGGCAGGAGCAGCTTCAGAGGGAGCAGGAGGCTGCTACCAGGCATAGAGTTGCACTGGAGACTTTGAAGGAGCAAAACCAGGAGATCACCCGAGCTTTAGAAGGGGAGCGAGAACGATCCAAGCGCCAAGGAGTGGAACTGGCAGAGCTGAAGGAGAGGCTTCGAATGCTGAAGGAGAAAGACACAGAGAGGGAGGAAAAGATTGAGAGGGAGAGGAGAAAGGAAAGGCAAGAGCAGATGGAGAGAGAGGTGCGACAGGAGAGAACCAATAACAAGCTTGTAAGTTATCAGCTCCTTTCTGGATGTACCTCTATTACTAATGTAAGGCTTTTTTTAAAAAAATAAAAACATTTTTCTGTCCTAAGTTGGAGTTGGAGTCACTGAGGCGGCAGGACCAGCAGCGAATGCAGGAGCTGCAGCGCACTCTTACAGAACTGAAAAGAGAGGAGAGAGAGATGGCTTCTCAGAGGCTGTCTGGGTGGACCTCAGGGCAGCAACATAAATCTCCATCTGCACAGCCTCCGCACAGTAACTCCCAGACCGACAGGGATAAGATGGGCATCTCCCAGCAGCAGCAGCAGGTATCCATGAGCTTTTTGCCTGTGATAAAATTAAAATAGATTTGGGATGATTGTGGCAAAATGTGAAGCTAAATCAGAACATTTCTCTCACCACAGAGTGCGTCCACATCATCGTCCAACACGCTGGAGGCGCTACTGAGGAAGAACTCAGAGTTGACGGAGCACGTGACGTCGCTGAGTCAGGAGAGGAGCGCCTACAAAAACAGGCTCACCTGTCTGGAGAAACATCTGCGGCGCACAGAGAATGAGCTCGCCAAGGTCACTGCAGAAATGGAAAACAGGCCCATTCATGACGCCAGCAGCAACAGCAGGGTCAGCAAGGATACGCACACAAAGATCCATGTTGTTTCACTCAGTTTGACAAACGGCATTGAATCATAGTGTTCAGTGAAAGTCTGTGAACAGATGTAAACGGTTCCTGTTTAGAGTGTGTAAGCTGAAACGATAACGGCTTCTGTTTCTTGGTTTACAGCTGCAGCGTTACTATGAGCGCTACCTGCGCGCTGAGAGCTTCAGGAAAGCTCTGGTATACCAGAAGCGTTACCTGCTGCTGCTGTTAGGAGGATTTCAGGACTGTGAGCAGGCCACTCTGTGTCTCATTGCTCGTATGGGAGCGAGACCCTCCGCCCCTCTCACATCTCAGCACAAACCCCTCGGGAGATTCAGGGCCACGGTTCGAGTTGTCATTGCAGTGTCAAGGTAAAGCATAAATCAGAACGTAAATGTATGCAACCCTGACTTTGTGTATAAATCAAACAAAGCTCAAACTTTTCTTTTTATTCTTTTTTTTTTTTTTTTTTAGAATGAGGTTTCTGACCAGGAAATGGCAGAGAGCGATCAGAAGATTTCCTTCATCTGGGAACGCTAATGGACATGTTCCAGGTCAGCTCTGCTTATGAGTTGCATAAATCATTTGACTGTGTGTCAGGTTTTATTTTTAAACTGTCATGTCTTTAGCAGGATGTAAAGCTGAAGTTTTAAGGCAGCAGCAGCCGAGATCAAACTCTGACTCAACACAGAACAGAGACACTGTGTTGACTCTTGTTCCACCCAGCAAATCATCTTTCAGGTTGAACAAGAGGTTTGGCTCCTTTTCAGCAGGCTTATTTTGCGCAATAAATTCAGAGCCATTTCTGTTCAATTAAATCCCTTCATTAACGAGTTTTCTTACCTCCTCAGGTCGTACTCCAGCTCCTCTCTGGCCTCGGCACGTTCCAGTGGAGCAGCTCAGGACCCAGAGCGATCCCTGACAGAATATATCCACCACCTAGAAAAAGTACAGCAGCGCCTGGTGGGAGCCAGGCAAGGTGAGCGAAGTGAGAAAATTTCCAAACGAAGAGCATTTTCCTTTTTTTTTATTTTATAATGTAGCAGCTTTCATCAGTACAGAGTACACAGGATAAAAGATTAAACACAAGCTTTACTGGACATGATTGGTTATTTTACAATGTGAGGCTGACAGGAAAACTACATTTTAATATTCAGTGTATCTTGGTTAGTGTTTACATATGATGCTGACACCTGAGGAGAAATTTAATAGTTGATTTTAACTTTGTTTTTCTACTGGAATCTATTTAGGTTCGTCTGACCCAAGGATATCTCAACATCAAGACTAAATTTTACTTGTTTTGACCAAGCTTCACCTTGATAGAAAC
>JAOXNZ010000002.1:7838605-7851633 GCA_028566095.1 Kryptolebias brasiliensis | reverse complement strand
TCCAGAAGAGCGCAGTCCTAGGAACAGCTAAGATACTGAAGAGAACCCTCAAGCTCCCAGGCCTCTGGTAGAGGACCAAATAGGGACCAATCTGTTAAAACATTACTTCAACTAAGCTTTATAAAAGAAATGTTTTGTTTTTTTAACTTTTGAAACCACCTTCATTAGCCAGTAGAGAATTTACTGTAGACTAAAACATACTTTAGTTTGCATACCTAAAATTCATAGCATTTTTCATGTTTACTACTTTAAAACTACCGAGATATTAGTTGTAATGTAACAATTGCTAACTAGAGTGATTAGCTCAAAAGTTGCTTTGATGTAACTTTAAAGTCTGACACATCGCCCGTTTATGGCCAAAACAAGTTGCAAAAATGTTTAACAAACACCACAGGGAGTATATAGTTTTATTTTAATAAAACAACGACTACATGGTGCATTATTTGCACGCAAACAGCGCTGGTTTTCAAGTATCTTTGTTCGGATTTAAACAACTGCATTCCATCTCTGGATTCGCTCAACAAACAGGAAACGCACGTCCAACGCAAATTTTGATTGGCATCTCAGCCAGCCAATGGCGCTTCGCGAGAACCCCCGCCCAGCCAATGGTCTCAGAGAAGAAAGGCGGGACGTCCTGTAATGTGATGCAAATTCGCCAGTCAAGCCTGTTAGTCCCACCTTTTTGTGTTTCCCGCACCGTCAATCAAAATAGGAAAAAAAAAATCGACCCGAATTCACCGATCAACACTAGCCCGCCTTTGATAAAATAATCATGTTCGGAGTTTAGTTGATGTGGTAATCCTCCCGCTTTACTACCATTCACGCTATGACTGGTACGTAAACATTTGGCGCCCCGAAGCTGCAACTAATCGGTGAGTTTGTGAAAGCTGCTGCGAAGCGAGCTGCGTCTTTTTATCGTTAGCCGCGCTGCTAACTAGCTAGCTATGGTTAGCTAACCGAGCTAGCCTCAGAGTTGACAAAGTAAACTGTCGGTCTGGGCCCGAAATCTTCCCAGAGTCTCCGCCGTAAAGTTGAATTTCGCAGTCAGCCCCTCTCTGTTTTTTTCTTTTTTTTTTTTTCTCGGCCCGAAGAGTTGGGATGCTTTGCGGGCTTTTCTGGCAGGCAGGAGTTGAAGATAACAGAGTTTTGCTCAGTTTCCCCCTCTCTCCCTGCTAGCGCCAGAGCAGCCTCTGAAACAAGGAGAAATGGCGTCCGCGGACGTGGACAGCAGTCAAAGCGAGTTTCTGCAAGCTGGCGGCGCGGCGGAAACACAGGTATCCCCCCGCACTTTCTCACTCCGCTCGCTACCGATTTCTGGTGGGGGTTTTTTCGAGAGCGTGAAGCTCACACGTTTTAAAATTTTGATGGCAAGGGGTGAAAGCCGTACACTTCCTGTGTTCCCCTCAATAACGGCCACCCACTTTACCCCTGTAAAACCCGCCCATAGTGGGTAGGACGCTGGAGTCAGTCACTTGGGTCGGCTCGCAGCGAGATAGCCGAAGCACCTTTAGGCTTTGGAGGACGCAGGGATGTGGAAATGTAGCAGGAGCAGCGTCCATAATCATAACAGTGGTGTTGTAATAGCCACCCATCCCCCACCCTCTGCCATTTCCGAGCTTGTTATCTTACTCTTGTTTGTTGGTAGCTGCTTCTGTCTTGTGACTCTCAGTCAGAACTGCATGTGCTCCTAATGTCTCCTGCAAACTCCCCGGGTTTTTACGACTGATTCACAGCTTGATGCGATCTGGAGCCGAGAGCTCCTTGTGGGGAAGTGTGATCTAATCTGAGTGCTGATTGTTACCTCCAGACAGATATGTCAGCCATTCAGCTGACGGGTTCGGACAGGTGGGAGGTGTTGACTCCTGTGTCGGCTGGGAAGGAAGACCAAGGAGTCATCCACATTCCAAACTCTGGGATCGTCACGTCCAATGGGCAGTACGTGCTTCCAATTGGTAGTCTTCCCAGCCAGCCAATTTATGTTACAGCATCTGGGAGTGAGGCTGTGGCCAATGGAGTGTCAGGCATTCAGTATCAGGTAAAAAAAAAAAAAAAGCAGTCCCAAACACAGTTAAGATGCAGAACCTGCGTTCAGGTGTTGATCGGGCTCACGCAACCTGTCTTCTAGGTCATCCCCCAAATCCAAAACGCCGATGGAACACTTGCAGGATTCTCAACACAAGGGCTGGACGATGGTACGGGTCAGATTCAGCTTCTACACGATGGCAGCCAAGGCAGCATCGGAATCAGCTGCGCCACAACGGCGACCACGGACCTTCTGACACAGGCGGGCCAAGTTCAGTCAATTCAAGGAGTCTCGTTGGCTGGAGGTTCGGCGTACGCCAGCACGGTTCCTGTAGGGCTGCCCAGCAACATAACCTTCGTCCCTATAAACAGTGTGGATCTGGAGTCTCTCGGGCTGGCCGGCGCTCAGACAGTACCAATTGCGACGGGGGTAACGCCCGAGGGCCAGCTGATTATGAGCAGCCAGGCGCTGGAGAATCAGGGCCAGGACGGTGGCTCCAAGCAGCCGCTGACGGTGACGGTGAGCAACCCCAGCTCCAACCAGGAGCTCTACGTGCCAACCACCTCTTCCAGCTCCTCCCAGCTCCCTGAAACCATCGACGGGACCGGGGTTCTGACCCAGGCAACAGCTGTGTCTGCAGGCGTGTCTGATCCCTCCTCGGAAAACTTCAACTCCCACAACCACCTGCAGCAAATCCAGGTCTGCTTGTCTTTTATTTTAAATTGCACCTGTGTTTAAACGTGTTGGAGGGGAAATCTGAGATAAGTTTGATCATCACAAGGATTAAAATGTGACATCAGATGATTTACTTCCTGAAGTTTTTTGGCTTCTGAATTATTTAAAAATTCAAACACTCTTTAAAGGCGGGGTTTATTACTGTTTGATAAAAGCAAACTGTGTGTATCCAATTTCCTGTTTGGTTTGTGGTCTCAATTCTGATTTATTAATTTGTAGATTAAAAGAAAATGTCTGTTAAGACCATTTTTAATTTCAGGTAAGTGTTTTTTGCTTAAAATAAGTATATTTGTCTGGTATTTTAATGTTTGTTTGACTTTAAAGTCATAAATGGTACAATTAAGAGTACAAACTTTAGTTTAGTGGTACATTTACGTGCAGTCTGTTTGTGAATGCACAGATCTTGCCAGTGTTCGGATGTACTTTGATGGTTACGGGTCACAAGTTGTTACTCTTTGTTTATATTTACAACAGTTATGTCTTTGTAATAACATAATGCTGTTCCTCGTCGTGAAGGTGTCCTCCTCCACCGCCGCCTCCCTCTCCCAGTCCATCCTGCAGCTGGCTGACAGTCAGGCCCAGGTAGCCCAGGTGGCTCAGGGTCAGGACCTGACTGCAGCAGGTCAGACTCTCCAGAGCGTGCAGCTGGTCAATCCAGGTACCTTCCTCATCCAGGCCCAAACTGTCACTCCCACCGGACAGATCCAGTGGCAGACCTTTCAGGTAGCGATGCCGCGTTCCAAAACAGCAGACGACTAAAGAAGCTGTGCAGCAAACTAATGCAGATTCCTGGAATAATCTGCTCTCTTTCAGGTTCAAGGCGTCCAGTCGCTTCAGGGGCTCCAGTTGCCCCAGGGACAGGGTCAAGCCCAACAACTGACCCTAGCCCCAGTCCAGACCCTCCCCTTGGGCCAGACAGGGCAGGTCGGCCTTCCCAACCTCCAGACGGTCACGGTTAACTCTGCAACACAAGGTGGAATCCAGTACGCACAGGGAGACGAGACACGGAGTCCAGCTGGTACAGCCGCACATTTTACTCTCCTTTTTTTTTGGTTCAAATCCTAAATAGCCTGAAATCAATTCCTCATCGACAGACTTCCTAAATTGTCTCGTTGGTCTGCTTTCGTCCCGGTTCAGGTATTCAGATAAAGGAGGAGCCCGACTCGGAGGACTGGCCGCTGAGCGGAGACTCCACGCTGAACCCCAGCGACCTGAACAACCTGCGGGTTCAGATAGGAGACGAGGACATGGAGACGCAGAGCGGGGAGGGCAAGAGGCTCCGCAGAGTGGCCTGCACCTGCCCCAACTGCAAAGAGTCAGGAGGAAGGTGAGACTTTGCGATCATGGGTGTATACAACCAGGACTGCAGTGTTGTTCTCCTTAGACATTTTCCTCTACTGACGTCAAACCTGTTCTGTTTGCCTCCCAGGGGCTCGGGCATGGGCAAGAAGAAGCAGCACATCTGCCACATCGTTGGCTGCGGGAAGGTCTACGGGAAGACGTCTCACCTGCGAGCTCACCTGCGCTGGCACAGCGGAGAGAGGCCCTTCGTCTGCAACTGGATGTACTGCGGGAAGAGGTTCACCAGAAGCGACGAGCTGCAGAGACACAGGAGGACGCACACAGGTGACACTTCCTCTGCACGTACTGGTTCTGTTTACTTCTTTGTGAAGCTCTCTGAGGTGACTTTAGTTGTGAATCGGCGCTACCCTAACCCTTTTTAACTTCATCTAATTAAGGGGAATTCCAAATAAAATAAATAAGTAAACCAAAACACCATGTTAAGAGTTAGAAAATGACATTCTGTCTTATTTCTTTTAGTTGTGATCGTGTATTTTTCTGCAGCAACACCCTCCTGTGCTGGTTTTCTCAAAGCTTCTTGTGATGTCACTTTAAGGATGATTTTAGATTTTTGGGTTCGCACACATCTGGGCTGTTTTGGCAGAACGCATAGTTTCATAAAACATAGATGCTAGGGATTTTTGGACTTGATCTTCTTTTTGAAGAGAGTATTTCTTGTCAAGATTATTATACAAGGAGCTGTTACAGCAGATCCTTTTTTTTATGCAACCTTATTAAGGTTTGAGAAATTTAAGACATCCTCATGGACTTAGTTGAAGTCAGGGCAGAAATTTCAAACTTTAAGAAGAGTAAGAAACCACTGCTGCAGTGATTGTTAGTGTCAACAGATATGTTTTAAATCTATCAGACATTAAGTCTTAAAACATCATAACCAACATTATTTTATAAACATTAAATGTGTAACTTTCACTTATTGCAGAGATCTGCTGTCTTCAGTGGTGGATAGATTATTTGTCTGCCCTCTAGTGGCGGCAGAAACACATTACGCTTTTCAAAATGCAAAACAAGATGGCATCAATTATTCAAAACAGTGTTTACTGAAGAACAAAAGGGGGGAAAAAACTTCAGTTTTACCAAAAAAAAAAAATCTTGCTTCTGAGACGACTCTGAGGTGGAGGATTTGACTGACGGTGACACAGTCGTGGTGATGAAGATCATGTTTCACTCGAAACATAAAAAAATGGTGGTCTGAAAGTTGGGGGCGGGCGGGTTATATATATCGACAGGGCAAAAATAATAATAATTATGATGATAAACCAGAAGATGGCCCAGTTTCATCCCACAGAGCTTAAGGACAACATTTTCCACATGTCAGAAATATGTGTTTAGGCATCCGTTTAAAGTCGGATTTATTTCAGTTCTTCTCAGGTCTGGATAAGTATGGAGAGAAAAACATTAGTGTTTCCAAACTCTTCTGCATTTTTCTAAAAAAAAAAAAATGAGCCGAGTATTTTACACATTTACTCTACATGGATACAGATATAAATGCATATCGTAACCATAACCTGCATTTTTTGTTCTTCTCCCACTAAGGTTGAAATAAAAGCAAATCATTCTTTGTTGCAAGATGCCCTATATGTAATATTTGTGTTGTTGTCAACAAAAATGCAGCAACTTTAGTGCTTTGATGTCAAAAAGGACTCAAATAGAAAAAAAAAAAAGTTGTGTATAGAAAAGTATGGAGTTTAAAATGGGCAAACGTGAAGGATCCCTGCGGATGTTACTCTGCTGGAGGTTTGTGGTTGGCGTCGCCTTTCAGGGGTCATGTTCTGGTTCAGCTTCAGGGCGTTCCGTGGTGAGCACTTATACTCACTTCCTGTTCGTTTTGACAGAATGTGCAACAAAAGCTAGATCTGCTTTTCATAACGAACTCGTCCTGGCGTTATTAGGCGACGCTGTGTTGGGCTTTACGAAGATGCAAGTGATGCTCCCCAGATCCAGGAAGCAGAGGGTCTTTGTTTGGGAGCTCTGGTTCTGACCAAATCAGGAAGCAGGTGGATAAAACTGGGTCACCAAGGCACACGTGAGGCTCCCGAAAGGATCAGGAGAGACGTGAACACATTAATGTGGTTTGACGAACCAGTTCTGCAGCTTTTTGCCGCTCAAGGTGAGCACCTACCTGCCAGCAGACAATACAGGACTGTTAGATAACCAAATAGTCTGAGGTGGTTGAGTTGACTTTGCAGACAGAATAATGAGCTCGTCTACAGAAACAAGTGGACTATTTGAGCACCGGATGGATCTTCTTTAAATAATCAGGACAAAGAGCATCAAGCGGTTTCTGATGAAAGAAGGGGGCTGACGTCCAGCACGTGAAAGAAAAGGATGCAAGAAAAAACCCAATGGGTGGTAATGTGGGTGCACGTCCAAACAGTGTAAAGAAAAACGGCTCTCAGCTGCGATCGCTTCAGATTTGATCTCAATATCTGTAAAACCGACCGAGTTATTGATGTTTTCATGTTGGCTAATGTTGATCAGCTGGGGTGTCCATCTTGAACCAGATCGACTCCAAAGGTTAATCTGCTATAGATGCACATCCAGTGACTATTTCCTGATTGTCTGCAGAAGAGAGACTTTTTAACTCTGTGGTAATGAGGGGCAATGGCTGACGTGTGTGTCTGACCCGGCAGGAGAGAAGAAGTTCGTGTGCTCCGAGTGCTCCAAGAGGTTCATGCGCAGCGACCACCTGGCCAAGCACATAAAGACTCACCAGAACAAAAAGGGCACCGCGCCCTCCTCCACGTCTCCGCCCACCAGCGACGCCGTCATCACCACGGACGGAACCACGCTCATCCTCCAGACCGCAGCTGCCCACGACCTCGTAGCCAATCAGGAAATCCCTCTGCAGCTGGTCACTGTGGCGCCCGGCGAGGTTTTGGAATAAAAATGGGTGAGCTTTCTGAGAAACTGGCCAATCACAGAGACCTCTTGAGCGTTTCTTTTACCTTCCTCCTCTTTTTTTTTTTTTTTTCTTCCTTTTTGTTTTTTTGTTTTTTAAACATATGGATATATACGTAAATATATATGACAAATATATATATTTTAAGTGAGAGTTACCTTGACTTTGTTTGTTTTTTGCAGTCTTTTTATAGGGGGTAAAAAGAACATTAAAATGTGATCGCTATGTACACACGCGTAAAAACGAGAAAAAAAACAAACATGAATTAACACTCAAAACATGAATACTCAACACGAAGAAATGCCTTACTTTGTATTATACTCTTGTATAAAATGCTGGAGGTGCATGTGTTTCTGTTTTTATTTTATAGTTTTTTGTTTTTTTTTAAAGCTTTGCAGATGGTGCAACGGTAACAGAGACAGGGATGCACCGACGCCAGGATCGGGTACTTGATACCGTGTGCCTGTATTCCGATACTACAGTACCGATACTACGTTACTGCGGCGTGGCGTTGGCCTCTCAGCCAGGAGCCTGAGCCACGCACCTCAAACTTGTAACCAGAAGAGGAAGACGAAATCAGGCGCGTTCAAGTCCTGAAACGTCTAATTAAAAAAAAAAAAACACGACGCGGAGTTCAGAGTTTGCTAACAGCAGTGGGGAAACGACTGCCGCCGTCCCGCTCCGTTTGACACCAAACTCAAGCTTTTCAAAGTAAGAAGCTGAATTTATTCGTGCCAGAGATGTGCGGGGAAGGTGACGCTCTGCTTGATGAAAACGCACAGAAGCTTCCATTTTAGCAGCTAAATGTTTCGGTGCAGCAGAAGAATCATCAGGCGCCCCCATCAGGCAGAGGCTGGTCACTGCAGGCTTTTAAATGCAGTTTTATATCAGGTCTGGATGAAATGCGTATTAAATATATGTCTACAAACATTGGCAACAAAGAGGGAGATGTCTTACAGCAGCTGCATTTATAACACAAATTAAATCTAATTTAATCTAATGTTTGCTTTATTTTACTTCCCATCGGGCTTCACCTGACCACACGGCGCTGATTAGTACTCGTATCGGTACTCGGTATCGACAAGTACTCAAATGGAAGTACTTTTACTTGGTTTGGAAAAAGTGTCTCGGTGCATCCCCGGAACGGAGACAAACATGTGTTTTTGTTTTGTTTTTTTTTGGGGGGGGGGGGAAGCCGGAGAAGTTGAATTCAGACGGAAGCAGCGTAACGTTGACCCGTTTGCACTGCTGCCGCCATCATCAAAGGAATTATTTTTTTTTTGTTTTCGTTGAGCAGCTTTGGGGTTTAACACAAAGACTGGAAACAGGACCTGCTGGCGGTGCAGAAGTAGATCAAAAATAATATATTTGACTCTCCACACGCAGCTGTGTTCAGACAGTGTATATTAATCAGTTTCCAGTTATTAGCCTGGGTCTTGTTGCTCCAGTCTTTCTGTTAAAGGGAATCGCCGCAGTAGGATGGTGCCACTGTTAGCTGATCTGGACGTGCCGCCTCGGTTGGGGGGACCCAGATGAGAGAGCAGCTTCTTCCAGCAGAATGTCCTCCTGAGCACACCTTCCTCTGTGCTTCTTCACCTCTTTTCTCTTATTTTTATGTTGTAAATTTACACCGTATCTGTTTTTTTTTTTTTTTCTTTTGTCATTGTCTCCGCTAACCCGAGTCACATCTGAAAAGCAGAGCCACGTTAACGGGGATCCTAAAGCTCTCGGCGGTCGTTCCCGCGTGGAGAAAACAAACAGGAAGTCTGCAGCCACCAGGAGCAATTAGTTTCTTTTTTTTTTTTTTTTTTGTCAGCCGGCATTCCAGCTCGACACCAAATGTGGAACGAGTTTCGCAATAACTGCTCTGTTCGGTCCTTCTGGGCCAGATGCGACTCAAAAGGAAAAACAATCATGCCATTTAAAATTTTTTTTTTTTTTATCTGGTTTGGTTTTTATTTAATCCTTTCCTCAGTTTGTCCTCCTGTTCGTAGCATTCATTCATTCATTCATTGACATGTATATTATCTTGTTTTCACCTTGTTTATAGAAGCCATTATTAATTGGCTGAATTTGTTGTATCAAAACCTTATTTTAAAGTAATTTTTTAAAGAATTGGTGTATAAATTGAATGTTACCTTTTGTAAAACCTTTTTTCAAATGGATCACAATAAAAGTCTGAAAGCTTCCAGTAAACGCGGTCGTTTGTGTCGACGGCTTTAACAAAGTTTGGATTTCTTTTTTTCAAAAACAGCTGGCAAATTACCAAAAATTAGAAAACTAACACGGTGTATGAGCAACGCTGCGCATTTGACGTGTTTCTTTCAACAAAATATACTGAAAAACAGAAAGGTGACAGCAGACTAATAAAACATTTAGACTCTTCTTCTTCGTCCTTAATGTTTTAATCCACCTGAGAGCTGAGCGAGAGTTAATATCCCTCAATAATTAAACTTAATCAAGCCAGAGCTTTAATAATTACCTCTTGATTCGTAAATTTTCCCTTCACACCTTGATTTGGCCCTTTTAAAAAAAGCACATTATTGTAAATTACTACCAGATATTTTGTTTGTTTGTTTCTTTTGTAGGAAATTCCCATCTTGACATGATTTGTGGGGAGGGGGAAAAATTTTTTTTAAATGTGCTTCGACCACAGTCACAACCAGAATCAGTGCAAACTAACATCTGACATCAATACAGGCAAAAAAGTAAAAAAAAAAAAAGTGTGTTTGCGTCACAAAGTACATTCTCGCCACCTTTATCCCCACGTGTTCACAGAAGGAACCGGTTTGTGGTCAGTCCGTCAGCGGGGGAACCTCCTCCTGAGGCGGACTCCTTAAACAGAGTCCGGTTCGGGCGGCTCGGCGGCCATCACAGCTCCGAGTGGACGTCTGGGGAAAAGAGATGAAAAGGGAGAAGACCGTCAGAGAGACAAATGCTGGGGGAGACGAGCGCAGGAGCTGCGGGTCTTGCTGCGAGCGCCGAGGACCTGTTCTCTGCCCCTCCGTCGCTGTCTGGTTCCCCTGGACTCGGGTCTGGAGGCGTTTTATCTCCTGGTCGTAGTCCGCCCACTCCGCCACGATCCTGACGGCAGCCTGCAGCTTGGGCTCCTTTGTCATTGGGTTGTTGCACTGTTTGACAGGGACAGCAGATCAAAAAATGAAAACTGCCAGGACAATTTCACGACCATAAGCACTCGTTTCTAGATGGCAACATTACATCGAAATGAAATGTTTTGTTAAACGTTACGTTCAGCTGACTTTCTGGTGGCTAACTACCGGGGACAGAAGATAAAGACTCATCAGATCCTCCACGGTTCCTCTTAAAGGTACTCAAAGTCATGAAGACCAAACGTCCAGGTCCCAACCTGCTGTCTGTCCTGTCCTCCAGAAGGAGATACAGGAGCTTAAACAGACTGAAAAACTCTAATTGTGGGGTTTCAAATTCAGACTTCAATCACCATCTTATTGTACCCTTTAAACTGTTTAAATATTTTCTTTCGCGTTTTAGATTCCCTCTTATTTCCATCGGAACGTCTCCTCCGCTCCTCACTTGTTCGATTCCGCCATGTTTGTGTACCTACACAGACTGTGGCCAGCCTAAATGCAGGCCAATCACGAGACTCGAGCTTCCACGTGGTTTTAAGGGGATTCTGCTGAGTGCTCTGTTTACATTGAGCGCGTACCCGCATTTCAGAAGTGCACATCAACATATCTGGCAAACTGCTGGAGTGAAGTCTTTCAAACTGCACCATTTGATTTAGTTTATGATAAACTTTTTAAATGTCTGATTTCATAGTTTACAGTGAGGACCTTTAATGTACTGGAGTGGTTGATTTGATGGGAGACAGTTTCTGTCAGGTCGTATCGCCAGGAGGGTCAATAGGAAGTGATTTAAAAGCCTAAAAGACATATAACCACAAAAGGCTTGTTTCTCCTGAAACAGTTTAGTATTTCTTGACCTAAGGATTTCTTTCAGGTTTATCCTAAACACGTATAGAAAGTGAGCTGTAGGAGCGACTCATGGCAGCCTTTTTGGAGAGAGTAACCAGGAATTCAACAAATCTGAAGACGTGTGGATTATAAACACATCTGATGCGTCGTCATGGCCGCTGCTCAGTCAATTAAAAACCAAACTTCATTATTCTTGAAATCTCCTTTGGCCTGACGTAAAACACCACATTTATTTCTACATCCACCTGTAGCTTTTTCTACTATTTCTAGATTTCAATTCTGTTTTGTAGTTTAAAGCCGACATATTCTGAAACATGAACATGAACCAACAGTCATACTGTTAATCTAATCTCAATAAACCATGTTTCATCTGGTTTTACAGCTCACTTACTAATCAGTTAGTCCTGACAGCTGCTGCCCTCTAGTGGTTGTTATAAAAATGTAAATTGCATCAAATCTGCGTAAATGAACTTTTTTTTCTTCTTCTTCTTTGTCGTACACAAAGACACAAGTTCTGTTACCAAATCTATCGTCTTTGCGCTCCTCTTGGAGCTGTCATCGCACCACGTCTCACACCACAGCCACTCCTGAGGCAGAGACTTTATGGGAACCTGATGGATCATGTTGTTGGGAAGATCCTGAAGAAAAAAAACCAAACCAGAACCTCTGTTAGAGAGGCACGAACAGGAACTTATGTGAAAATGTGGTGCAACGAAAACTTAAAATTTTTAAAGTAAAGTAGTAAAACGTGGATCCGACGTGCGGGCAAATCATCAGAATCAGTTTTAAATCCACATTAAAGAGACAAATGCTGCTCGCAGACCTGGTCGAGGTTGGACAGGCTGTTGGGGTCCTGGCTGAGCCCCTGGTACTGTCCTCTGAGTCGGTCTCCGGCAGCGATCTTCCTGAACTTCTTCAGGTCGACGACATACAGGGCGCTGCGGACGAACACGTGACATTAGCGCGACCGAGCGGGGGAAGGGGATAAATAAAAGGCCGCACTGAGGCCGAGTCAGCACCTGATGTGGTACTTGCGTCCAGCGAGGTGGCTCGCCCAGTAACCGGACTTCCAGAAGCGATAGCCGTCCATCTCCCTGCGGCTCTCGCAGAACGGGGTGTAACCGTACGGAGCACCGTCCAGGCTGAAATCCCGCAGCTCCTTCAGGTCCGTGCGCACGATCTGAAGAGCAAGAAAAAGAAAAAAAATTGAAATTGAAATTTTCTAAACACCTTTGGAAGAATTTAGGCAGGAAATAAAAGCTCCAGTGACATAAAAGTGTATAAAATATAGAAATTATAGCTACAATTAGATGGAAAACATCTTATGTTCCTCCGCAACAAAACTTGGAGTCATTTACAATAAATTAGGACTACTTTCTTCTAGATTCTTTTACTTTGCCAACAAAAAGAGCAAATATCTGAACAGGAGCAGAATGAACAAAAGGTGTTTGCAGTTGGAGCGAGACCTGGTCGGCGTCGACAAACAGGATCTTGTCCACAGCGAGGGGGAACAGCACGTCCAGGAAGAGGATCTTGTAGCCCCAGATGATCCTCTGCTTCTCCGTCTGCTGGTGCAGCCAGCGGGGCCACTTGTACTGGACCAGCTCGTACTGGAAGCCGTACTCCTTCGCCATGTGGGGAATAAACTCCTGCGGGGAAAGACGAGCCGATCGGCAAGGTGAGTAAAAAGGAATTTTATTTTTTATTTTTTTGGTTTACACAGAGCTTCTAATCTGTCCCCCATCTTCTTGAATGAATCCTGCTGTGACCTGTGACCTCCTGGAACCAGATGTTTGTCGGCGAGAGACCTGTGGGATGGCTAACAACTAAAACCTGGGAGACAACATGAATAATCCTCGCTTTTGTTCATCGGTGATGCAGATTTAAAGAGATCTTAGTCCTGCCTTGAAAGTTGGGGACAGGTAGTTCTTCAGGAACCAGAACTTGACCGGGGTTTTGGTGTTCTTCAGAACCGACAGCATCATAATTCTGAGAGGAAAAAAGAGAAAGACAACAATGACGACACGCCTGGAAGAAAATACCCCACCCCCCCACC
>JAOXNZ010000002.1:7812516-7828222 GCA_028566095.1 Kryptolebias brasiliensis | reverse complement strand
ATAAAGAATCAGGTTAAGATTAGATGCAGCTTTCACTGCGACACAAACACCGACCTGAGAGGGATATTGTTGTCATAAAACATCTCTGCCACACTCAGCAGCTCATTGGTGTTCTCCTGGGTCGGATCCAGCATGATCACCTGCAAAAAGGGCACGTGTTGATATTTCACCCCGCCGCGATTCCAATTTAAACGGATTCATACGAAGCTGATTCACTCTGCTGTGGACTTACCAGATTGTGAAAGTTCTTGCGGATCTGCCTGATGACTCCGGGGAAGGTTGGCCTGAGCAGCTCCTGCACGTTGTAGGGCCACGAGCTGTACTTGTGGTCCGTCTCCAAGTTGTTAATCCACTTAAATACAAAAAGAAATAATAAAAAATTGCTGAATAAGAGAAGGCTGAGCAGACGCGAGCCGGTGACTTAAAACTAGCATCATTTGGGAAGCTTAAGTTGTAAGATTTGTAAGATTTTTTTCTGCACAGAAGCAACATATTTTCCTGGGAGGTATTGATAATTTTCTAAGATTTTCACAGCTCGTCGGTTCGTTATTCGGGGTGCGATAAGTCGCTGGGACAAGGACATGAGCTCTTACGTAGATGGCAGGGTTGCGGATGTCGACGGCGTAGTCCGAATCAGAGGGCTGGACGTTGAGCTTCAGGATGTCGTGGATGTAGGGCGTCTCGACGAGCAGCGAGCGCAGACCCTCCATTACCCTCGCCTCACTGCGCAGCACGTCCAACACACTGCACGCAGCAACGAGACAGGGGCGAGTGAGTGTTTGTGCGTCTCCGACTGGTGTGAAGAGCGAACGCCTCGACATGACAGCGAACATCTGATTATCTGAGAGAAATGACGCCTGCAGCCTCATTACGTTTTGACTTAGCGTAGATTAAAAGAAACCAAAACTGCTAAATGCATGCTGTGATTGCTTTCCTGGGACAGACATAAAACGTGTATTCAAACATCTTGTTTTGGACTGATGTACTGATGAGCCAGATAATTGTGAAGCCCATAAAAATAGCTGAAAAAGGCAAATAATTACCTGTCATTTCATTAAAAACCATGCTAGTATCTTAAATAATGACTCTTAAAGTACAACAGTTTCATTTTACGGTCATGTTTTCCAGCATTTTCACTTCTTTCATTCCAACACTTGACATTTTTATTTGAAAATCCACTCAGATATTCACCAATTATTAAAATAGTTCCTTAATAATGACATTCTCCATTGAACTGTCGAGTGAAAGACTTTATATGATGAGTGGTGAAAGGTCAATGCAAATCAAATGCATTTTTAAGCTGGAATTTCAGATTAACCACTGGTAATTAAAGACAAAGCATTCTTTGAAGGAATGCATATCGCCCGCCGCCTCTCATGCCAGAATTTATGATCGTATGATGAGAAGGGATGAAGCCGTTTAAGTCCAAACCTGAAGCCATTTTTGTGTTTTTAAGGCTGTAATCGTGAATCCAGTTGACTCCAAAAACTAATCGGCTGCAATGATTAGTCTCTGAAAGGTTTGTTAAATAATAAAGTCCTTCTTTAATAGGACAGGTAGGTTGTGTGTACCTGAAGATGTCCTGTGTGTCCAGATCTATATGCAGCCCGTTGATGAACAGGGCCGACTCCCCCGGCTGCAGCCCCAGCGTTCCTTTGAAAAACTACAAAGAGAGAAATGTCAAAGTGACTAAACGGCCCATCCCCATCAAACAGCAGAGCTGATCGTGCAATATCAGCTGAGTAGTTCGGCCCGCTCTGCGGCGTGGAACATCAAAACCTTCCTCTGCGCGGCTGATATAGTGTAAAACAAGAAAAACGTTCAGCTCAAAGCTCTAACGAGGCAGGCTGACAGCTCCAAACGAGTCCTGACAGCTTTGTTCCAAGTCGGTCTGTTTAGAGCGATCACACCCCGCACCAAGCAAATCTAATTATTAGAAAAATAAAGGTGTGTGAATGTGAATGCGTGCATGAAGCTGAGTGTGTGCGCCTGCAGAGGCAAAGGAGGGCTTGAAGTCATTCTGGTGCAGTCAAATCTCATTACAGAAAGACAAAGACATCAGATTAATCATACTCCAGACACTGCAATTACAACAAGACATGATTAACACAAATATTGTTCTTCCCACTTAAACTGTGTGTGTGTGTGTGTGAGAAAGAGAGAGAGAGAGAGAGAGAGAGCGGGGAAGCAGCGCTGGTGTCCAAACGGCTTCAATCAATAATCATTTCTTGCCGCAGGACTCCGCTGAATGAATCACCGACTCAGTAATTAGGACGTCTGTCTGCGCACCCCCGCCACCAACCCAAACCTCCTGTCCTCTCCACGCCGAGATAATGTGAGAACAGAGCCACGAGTCAGGAGGAGGAGGAGGAGGAGGAGGGCGCGCGCAGCGACAAGAAAAGGGAGTGATTACCTAGTCCGCTATTAGCACGGCAAAGCTGAGCACATTGTCGGAAACTGAACGCTTTGGAAGTCGGATGTTGTTCACAATTCATCACACAATAATGGGCGACGAGAAAACAACCGACGACGGGAGGAGCGGCTCTCATTTTGAGATATTTCCCCGCAGACTGCAGCTGGGAGGTCGAGGAGCTGAAGCTGCGTGCGATATTGTTATCCGCTTCCTTTTATTGGATCTCACTGGTAAACGGTCAAAACTAAATTATTCCTGACCACCCGGTCAGCAAGGAAGGCAAAAACAGGAGTGAGTCGGAAAATGAGAGGATCAGGGGAGTTATGAATCAAGCCTCCCTTTAGAACACAAAGGAGCTGAGCAAATATAAAATAAAGACAGATTCAACTCAGAAAGTGCCTCGATTTAGAGACGTATAACATTTACTTTATTCTCTAAATTTTGGGTGAACACCAAAAAGATTCGATCTCAACTTTCTGATTTATTTTAAAACAGAGCACAACAGTTCAGTTCAGTGTATTATTTAGAGAAATATTTCTGCAATACATGTTTGGGGAAATCAAACACCTTTGTAAAACCGAATTAAATATTAATATCGAGAACTTTGGGATTCAGAAAGTTATCAATATAGTGCTGGTAGTTCAGAAAGTCAACAACGGCGACGAGAAAAAGGTCTTCAAGCTAATTTTTCTGACATTAAAAAGTTTGACACAATATGAGTGCTAATAAAAAGCCCCTTTTATTTACTGTGTAGTGAGAGTCTATGTGACGAACTTGGGCCAATTGTGAATATAACTGTAAATATAAAAGCCTTGCAGTCGTTGAAGGGATGCATATCACCCGCCAGAGTGTTAGACGGAGATTATCTTGTGTTGAGAAATGACGGTAAAGGCGGTTTTGCTCGCGCAAGATTTTGTGAGCTGCGCTAGCTCTCAGAGTACTTGTTGAGCTACTACCACGCCAAAGTTTTAGCTCATTATCTGTAAAACTGGCTGAGTTGTAGCTGTTTTTGGGTCGGCTAAGGTCAAGTTTCTGTAAAATCCATCCTGCGGTTCATGAGAGACAAACCCAACAGCTATACACGACCTAAATGTTGACGACTTGTTTTGTTGTGATCACGATAAATATATTACTAAATGTAATAAAAGACTAAACAAACGTCTACCTTTTGGTTTTCGCCGATCTCTTTGCGGATCTCAGAGTTGACCACTGTTTTTGTGATGGACCTGCGAGAAAAAAAAAAAAAAAAGAAAACAGACTGAACTTTAAAGCCTCATCAAGATTTATACCAACTCAAACTTCTTACTGTAACTACTGCCTGTGTGTGTGTGTGTGTGTGTGTGTGTGTGTGTGTGTGTGTGTGGTTTCCCTTTACCTGGCCTTGGTGGGGAAGTTCTGACTGAGGTCTTTCATGACATTGAGGGCATCGACAGCGGGAGCAGCAAGAATGCGAGCTGCTGTCTGGAAACTCAAATCTACATGGAAAAACAACAAAAAAAAAAGAAAGAAAGAAAAAAAAACGTGGGTGGAAGAAGAGTAGGTAGGCAAAGAGGGCAAAGCTGTAGAGAGATGATGAGCGGACAAGAGAAAAGACGCAGGAGGATACAATGCAGGAGAAAAATCAAAGCAGCGAGAGGGTTTAGAGGTATTTCTTTCTATTTAGAATGCCTCAAGAACAAAATATGCTGCCAAAATAATCCAACCATTTCTTATTTTTAAAAAAATGGAAGCATTTCAAGCTTTCCAAATGATGTCTGATTAAAAACTCCCAGCAGTCAAATGTAATTATTTGTTGGCTTTTGTCAGCTCAGCCCTTCTCCCTTTTTAGTGGATTAACTTGGAGACAGAACAACATGTAATTTGAACAAACCCAACGACAACTCAGATTTATAAAGCACAACAAAGAGACAAAAAAAGCTCAAATGTCACTGCAGTAATAAAGTGCTGCAGTAATTAAATTAACAAATGCATTATTCTAAAATAAGCACATGTGGGGGTGGATGATGCTGCCTTCTACCTGCTGCAGCTGCTCACTCACACCTGAATGGTGGTGGAGGCTTTGTTAGAATCAGGTTCTTTGATTTCTCCGGCGCTTTCAACACCAGCCAGCCTTTTTTGCTGAGTGGCAAGCTGCTCGGGGTGGGTGTCGGTGCATCCAGCGTCTCCTGGGGTGCTGATTCTCTATCAGACGGGCCTCGGTTTGTGTATCTGGGGACGAGCCTGTCTGACGCGGTGATCAGCAGCACGGGAGCATCACAGGGGACGGTCCTGTCTTTCAGTCCAGCTCTGAGTCATGCCGCCTGCAGAGGTTCTCTGATGACACTGGGAGTACGGGGAACTAGGTGGATAACTTTCTGGATAATCATCTGCTCCTGAACGTGGACACCACCAGGGCCATCAGCATCTTGGGGAATGAAGTGGAGGTTGTGGACGGATACAAATACTTGGGTGCACATCTGAACAGCAGGTGGGACAGGAGGACCAACACCGAAGGGGATGAGCAGGCTTTATGTTCTGAGGAAGCACAGATCCTTCATCGTGTGCAGCAAGGTGCTGGAGATCTACCAGTCTGTAGCGGCAGATGCCATCTACTATGCTGTGCTCTGCTGGGGGAGCAACATCAGTGCCAGGGACGCCAGCAAGTTCAATAAACTCCTTAAAAAAAAAGCTGGACATCATTGAACAGAACTTGGGAGGCGTGCGCGTCAGTGAGGGACAGGAGGTCACTGGACAAACTCCTCTCCATCGTCGAGAAGCCGTCCAATCACCTTCATAAAACAATAAAGACAGCGAAGCTCCTTTTCCAACAGCCTCACTCAGAAAGACAACGCTACAGGAAATCATTCCTGCCGATTGCAATTTCACTTCATAACATCTCTGTCTAACTGTCTAACGTGGCCCTGCACTGTTTTTTTTTTTGAGAATTCAAAATTACCTTATTCATCTTTCTAAAACTGGAACAATTTATTAGTTTAAACATTTGATGTTTACTTTGTACCACAATGAACTTTAGGTCTGTCTTAATTTGCACTACAATGTTACCGGGTTGTGTTTACCGGGTTGCCATTATAATGTTTTTCATTTTAAACTTGTCTGCTGCTGTATTAAACCAATTTCCCTCAGAGGATTAATACAGTACCTTTCTATTGTTCTATTCTTAAACCTGAAACACTGAACAGCACAGACAGTGAATGAAGTGAATCCAATAAACTTGTAGGCATGTGGATGTCTTTACACCGCACTGATGTCACTAAAACACCTGCTTTTAAAGTAAATTTGCATTAAACACATCACATTTCAGCATTAAAGCACATGTTTAAAAAGACTAGTGTACACAAGAAATGAATCAACTTGTAGTAAATGTAAACATCTTAAGAGGCTACATGTAGGAAAGTTATGTGCATTTGCAGCAGGGCTTTCCAAGAAAAGAACGAACATAGTGAGGATTATTTCAATGCAGCGAGCATCTCTGTAATGGTGTTGTAGCCTGTGATTATTAGCCCCTGGAGGTCTTCCGCTCTTTGTAAACAGGCTGAGCTAATGAGCCCCAGTGGGCTGGAAGATAAAGACGGGCGGCTGCATGTCAGTCTGACAGCCAAGCTCGGCCCCCTCATCCCCTCACATCTTTTATTCGCCGTAATCAAAGCGGCTCCGCGCTCACATCCTGAACGCGCCTGATTACAGACTTTCTATGCATGTTGGGCTTTTATAAAAGTTTATATGCTAACAGCTTCAGTCTGTGTGTGATTTAAAAAAAAAAAGGGATACGATTTAAAAGCACCTATAGTTAGATCTGTGTATGGAATTAATAACTTAGGCTGATGTTTCTGCTATAAAATAAGCTAATAAGAACCATGAGCGTGTACAGACTGACAGTAGAGTAATTAATTTGACACGTCTGTTGACATTCATCCAGCATCATTTGGGTCAAGTAAGAAACTCGAACTCTGATCTGAACTGACAGCCAGCCTCGCAGTTCATTCATCTTCTTTGACAGTTACAAATTTCTCCCAAAAACGAAAATAAAAATGCTGAAATATGAAGACTGCGACTCAAGACCGAACTGGAAGTATGACCAAAACTGTGCGTCGAGCTGCAATAGAAGTGCCGTGTGGGAAACCATATTTTACTCGCAGCAAATACTGAAATACACGCAGTGGGACAGAAGCTCGGTGTGCTTCTGGCTGAACTCGTTTACAGTTTTTGAATGCTACGGTGTATGAACGCACCGACTGGCTCCGCTGATATTAAGACAGATGGTTCGTCTAATCTCGTTCCAAGTACGCCTGCACGTTCCCAACCACTTTCCAGGGACAACTTCCCACATGGAGCACAATCGATCTGTCGCACGAGGTTCGTTTCCTGAAAAGATCCCATCAATCATTTGATCCCGCAAATCTAAAATATGAGCTAGAGATTTATGCCTTTTTGTCAGCGGGCGACATGCAACCCTTCGAGGAATGCTAGGCCTTTAATTCTGTCATTAATTATTCAGGTCAAGATAAGCTGATACTGATGGGAATAAGTCCACGATATCTGCAGTTATGGTGTTAGTTTGTGTCAGTGTTTTGTAAGACATTTAGTCACACTGGTGCATTTAGAGGATCATAAAACAGCTTCCTTTTTTTTTTTAAGTGACACAAATAATAACTGTAAAAATGACACAGCTTCACTGTTTATATTTGCTAACCTGTTAATGTGCTTCCTCTGCCACTTTGTTTGTTTTGGTCAGCTGTATAATTATTCCTAATACCACAAACAAATGCTTCCTCTCCTAGTCTGTTTGTATTCAGAAAGAGGAGAAGGAAAAAAAACAACAACCTGATAATTCGCTGATGGCCAAATGAAGAAAACATGATTTGGACGGAGGCCCACCTTGCATTTGCCAGACTTTTAGAGGTGCCATCTCATTGGTGCTTTCTACCAAATGCTTCCTCAGCTCCTTTAACTGCTCCTTCAGCTCTGGATAGATGGTCCTGGTGAGAAACACAGACACAGAGAGTGAAAGAAATACAGCCGCTAAAAGACTAAACCACTAATTAAAAGAGAGTGGCTGAATTCGTGGATTGATTTAGTCATTTTCAGGTTAGTCGAGCAGAGATATGGTCAGTGCTTCAGGGGAATTAAGTGTGGAAAACAAAAGCGAAGCAAAGAAAAAAAAAAAAAAAAAAGCTTGGCTGTGATGAGTGTGCTTGGTGCAGCTTCTGGAACTGAACCAAGCTTTGAAATTTTATCACGGCCTAACACAGAGACACTCACTTGAGTTTGCCAAAAAGGAATCCCTGGACCTCGTCCACGGGATCGTTCTCGCCAATCACTGTAGCGTTCACCTCCTCCCCTGAAACAGGAATCAATTTAGCTCGATATTCATGTCAGGACTCCTGTGGGATTATGCCAGCGTGGGCATGTGTGTATTCACAAAATGTAGTGCTGAGAGAGAGAGAGAGAGTGTGTGCACCTTGGACTTGTGTGTCATCCTTTGCCTTGTACTCCTGGCTTTTGATAGCCAGCTCTACTCCATACCCCGAAAGGAATACTTTCTTTTCATTTGGTTTCTGGAGGGAAAGAGGGAAGCATTGTAAAACATACAGCAAGAAGACAATGTCCTTATACCTAATGAACGCTCATCTGCACTGATGACAAACATAACACTGTTCCTGTCAATCTAAAAGGCTCCATCAGCTGTCCTAGTCCTGCTGATGATAACCAACAGGGCACTGAAGACATTAGCTGTCCACTGACCGGCCCCGAATCCTTGAAATAAAGAGCAAGAGTTGCAGCATTCTGACACGAGCCTAAAGACTTCAGATGGCAGATGGCAAGAATAATTTAGCATAATCAAAGGGAGAAATAAATGGATCAGCTGTATCTGCATGTGAGGAAAGAAGAAATCCAACTTCAACTTGGCATGAAAAGCTGGTGAAACACTTTTCATCCCAGGTGTAAATGAGAAGCCTACTTAAACTGCAGGGGTTTTTACAGATAAGGATAACTGAGAGAACAAGTGCTCCCAAATCATTATTTTGCCATATGTTCCTAAATATGGACATCTGGCACGTTCTCTTGTTGCAGTAATAAATAAACGGACTACTTTTATATCGGGCTTTAACTGGTGGTTTCTTTAACTCTACAAGCTGCATTCCCCCAATCATAAAACCCACTCATTCTGCACTTTCTACTCTCTACAGTCTGTTTTAGATTATTAAGTCCTTTTCATGTCGTAGTACAATCACACACCATGAATACAGTCACAATGCATAGAACAACACTTTGGTAAAAAAAAAAACAGATTTATGTCTGTTGTTGTGACAAATTTATGGTCTCAAACAGTTCATTTCTTCTTCAAAATACCATGGTTACTTTTGGAAAACTACTTCAGTTGTGTGTACTTTTTCTTTTAACTCCTCCATGAATTGCTACCTTATCGTGGTGGAGAAGTTTGTGTGCCAGAAAGATCCTGGGAGCTACACTGTTGGGGGGCGATTGTCCCAGTAGGGTCTCCCAAGGCAGATTGGTCCAAGGTGACAGGTCAGACAAAAAAAATCGGTTCAAAGCCACTTGTATGAACAAAAAACAGCAAGACGCTCACTGTCCCTCCCCTGAACATGGGTTACCGGGGCCTCACCCTGGAGCCAGGCCTGGGGGAGGGGCTCGTCGACGAGTGCCTGGTGATCGGGCCTCTACCGATGGGGCCCGGTCGAGTTCAGCTTGAAGGAGTTACATGGGTTCACCTTCCTGTGGGCCCACCACAGTAACATTGTGTATAGTGGAAGTGGGGTGCTGTTGACCTCAACTAGTGATGCCGTCTGGTGGTGGAAGGAATACTTTGAGGACCTTCTTTATCCCACCAACACGTCTTCCATGGGAAAAGCTGAGTCTGGGGACTCTTGGGTGGGTCCACCCATAACCGGGGTCGATGTAGTTAAAAAGCTCTGCGGCAGCAGGATTCAGGGGGTGGATGAGATCTGCCCTGAGTTCCTTAAGGCTCTGGATGTAGCTAGGCTATCTTGGTTGACATGCCTTTGCAACATTGCGTGGACATCGCAAGCAGTGCCACTGGATTGGCAGACTGGGGAGATGGTTCCCCTTTTTGAGGAGGGGGACCGGAGGGTGTGTTCCAGTTATCCCTGGTAGTCTATTCAGGGATGCTGGAGAAGAGAGTCCGGTTGATAGTCAAGCCTCAGATTCAGGAGGGACAATGTGGGTTCCATCACGGCTATGGAACACTGGACCAGCTCTTTACCCTCACTAGGGTCCTCGAGGGGACATGGGGGTTTGCCCAATCAGTCTACATGTGTTTTGTGGACTTGGAGAAGGCATTCAATCGTATTCCTCAGGGTACCCTGTGGGGGGTGCTCCATGAGTATGGGATTTGGGGTCCGTTACTACAGGCCATTCAGTCCCTATACAAACGGCGCAAGTCTGGTTTGTGATATAGCACCTTTTTACCAAAACTTCGCAAAATGTTTCAGAAGTTAACTAAAACTTTGACTATGTACATCTTTTACAGTATAACAAAATGGAAAGACTCATTGTTTAAGCAATTTACATCAAGAAAGTCAGATTTTTATCTTTTAAAAAATGGAATATGGTCTAGAAAAAGAAAAGACAAGTTTTCCACATGCCATTTGCTTGTTTTCCAATTATCTTTAGACCTAAAAACTATTTTCACTGCCTGGATTCAGTAATAAAAAAAAGCAGACTTTCTCTATTGCTACTGAAAATCGAGCTTGAATTTGTCTGTATATTTTACATCCTTAAACCTTCCCTGCTCTGAGATTGAAACTGTATTTCTGAGCAACAGTTGACATGATGCTTTGACCATTTCAGATTGACTTTGAATGCACCAGTAGCTAAACAATTACCTGACTCGTAGTTGCTTTTATTGTTTAGCACATGCTTATTCAATTTACTTAATTCCTCATGTGGCGCTTGTGACAGCCAGCGCCGTCAGCAATGACTGCAGGGAAGTGTAATTGTACTTTTTGAGTTATTGTTACAATAGTCACAGAGAGCAGGGTCTAGGTTTGCGTCTGTGTGCATGGTGCAGCAGGATGTGGGAGAAGAGCCGCTGCAGCCCACCCACACAGGCTCCAGCGGGGAGATTTGTTCTTTTAACTGTGAAAAAGCAAAAGTGCTTTATAGACAGATGCCTTAGATTTAGACACCAAACTCTTCATTTTTACCACAGACTTAGATAACCCGTTTTGGGTCAGTTTGTGACATAAACGCTGAATCAATTTGCCCATCTCCAATCTAAATACACTATTATTAGTAATACTGAACCAAAGCGACACTCCTCGCGTGAAACACTTACAGCCAGGTAGTGCCGAAGCACATAAGTTGCTGAGCCTTCTCTGACTTTGGATGTTAAGACTTGATGAAACCTCTGGAAATCCGATTTCCCGAGCTCAGCATAGAGAATGACAACAGGTGCATCTGGGTTTGATCCGGAATATCTGTGATCGCCTTTGAAAAGGTATGGCTTCGGTCTGGAAGAGAGACAGCGACGTCACTAAGATCACCTTACTGAATTAGGGAAACGGCGTTTTAATTGTCGTAGTCATGTTTTACCTTTCTGCTGCAGTTTTCAACAGCGTTCCCAAACTTTCCACATCGCACGTCTTCGCTCCATGGACGCTGACGAAAGCGGAGCAGTCAGGAGGGGGAGGCTCAGTGGAAGCGATCTACAAAGACGAGCGAGATCAGCAACATGATCCTCAGGACATGCAAGGAGAAATTTCTCAATCTAACTTTGGGTCGTCGTCCTGTTACCTGTTGGAAGGAATATACCGTGGCGGAGTAGGCTCTCAGTGAGAGAGCAAGCTTCAGCATGTTCAACTGGACGGAGCTGAGCAAGGCGCTGGCTTTCTTCACAATCAGCTCATAGTAGGCTTGATCTGTGTCTGTGTGAGAACAGACAGACAGAGGATAAGAGGATAAAATGTGAGAAATACATGCTGATATCCAGAAATGCCTTTCATGCCAAAGTTTTTAACTAAGGATCTTATAACACTGTAAATGACGCGTTAATATTGACTCTCCGCTTTTACCACTATTGCCATTTTGGTGGTAGCTAAAGCAGATAAACTGTGGCGGCCATCTTGAATTAAGTTGACTCCAAATTTGAATGAGAAGTAGATGCTCATCCAGTGATTACTTCCTGAAAGTTTCATTAAAATCTGTCCTGTGGTTCATCAGATTTTTTGCGAACACAAAGGCACAGCCTTCAGCGGTGGGCAATAATAACCACATGAGAGCAAAACTATGGTTTGTATTGTACCTAATCAGTATTTTTCTAAATTATAATAATTAGTACATCTTAAAAATGGTGCAACACTCTAAACTTAAATGATAATGATGGGTAAAGTGGTCTTGTCTGTCTCAATTATAATTAAACACTTTCTTAAGAGTCTGTAGCAGGAAATGTGGTCTAACTCTAGTTAACACAAAACAGTGAGTAGAATTTACAGCTCCATCGTGTCACATTATTACATAAACAAGTACTTAACCAAACACTGACACGGACCTGCAGTTATTGGCAAAGCGAAGCAAATTCGGATGCAGTCAACCCAGAGAATAAAAGTGACATCTGGTCTTATAAGTCTGCAGCAGTTTTAAATTACCATCATGCTCTCCCTCTATGTTTTGATTGGCTTCGACAAAGTCCCAAAACTTCTCCTGGCTCTCCTCAGCCAGGAACTCACTGAGGACAAAGAAGATAAATGTGACAGTTTCATCAACTCACAATGACATAAACAAACAGCATAAGAAGTTTTCAATCTGCTAGCAGGAGTTAGAGAACAACATGCAAGGAATAAAACATTTAAAGCTGTTACGCAGCTGTTAGAACGCAGTTCCAGCAGACAACGAGCTGCTGAGCTGCAAATTATTGATTCACTTATAACGTGAAGTTTCCAAAAACATAACGCCAAATTAATTCAAAGTGCAAAGGCTGCTACAGTTCAGCGCCGCAGTGTCCCACCTGGCCTCCAGCAGCAGAGGAGTATCAGCCCATTTGGTTGTAAGAGTGGTGGTGATCGCCTTCGAATCTGCTTCTCCAGAGACAGCAGACAGCAGCGAGAGCAGCAGAGCGCACAGAAACCACATCCTCGCACCTACAACAGAAGGAGCAGACGTTAAAGTTAAAACGAATCCGATCAAACGCAATTTGGAATCCCACAGTGGGCGAGTTAAAGGAGGCGAGCGCAGGGGTGACTCGGTAATAATAACTTCGTCCCAGTAATGAGTTGAGCAGCAGTGTTTTGAGCAACCTGGAGTTGAGACAGTAACAGTACAGGACACTTTAACATACATCAGCTGATAGAAATTAGTTTTTAAAATGATCTTAAGATGAACAAAACTAGACTTGTTGACATATTTCAGGCACTATGAGAAAAAAAAAAAAAAAGGTGCTTTGCCAAATCGTGGAAGGTAAAAATGGAGCAGCAGAGTTAATGTGTGTAAGTTGATGACATGTCAGTTTACCACCCACTGCTACTGTGTGTTAAAATGACCGCAGCAGTTCTGACTTGTGTAGTGTTGAAAGCGAGCCTTAAAGGGTGCCGTCTCAGTTTTGTGTGCCGCGGAAACCACTGGGATGCAAAGATGAAAATGATCTGTAGAGCTGAACTCTGGTTAATGAAAAACAGTGAACGGGGCCAAACCAAGTCAACTTGAGCATTTGGTTGATAGAAGAGGGTACTCCTATCAAGTATCTTTTTCCTCTCTACCTCTTACGCAGCGCTCTGAAACCAGACTGAAAACCAATTAAAACAGACAATACTCTTAAAATGTAGGAATATGGTGTAAAGTCACCTAAAAGCAAAAGACTAAGATGTGCTTGCTTCAGCAGTGAAGGATAGAAACTTAAGAGGACCAGAGGACACACCATTCTTCTTCTTAAGCAGCTTAGTTGGGAGTACGTCTTGCATCTTTAGTCCCTTCAATGGGTCTTTTTTAGCTTTTCAGTAAAACATACTACTCAGATCTGACCGTCCTATAATCCTGGAGATTATCAAATAAAAGCATTTTCTCAATTTTTTAACAACACCTCTTTAAGCAAACCTAACAAAATAGTATTGGTCCAGGTCACTACGAAGAACAAATATATCAGGTGAATCATAAAGATTATTAAATTTCCACTAAGTGTTGCTGGTCTTTGATACATTAAATAATTTTAAACAACATTCTGCTCTCTTTTAGGGTGCTGTGATGTGCTTCTGATGCTAAGCCACTGCTGAACAGTTGTCAGGGACTTCTCCAAGGATTATTTGAACTCTTTCAGCCCAATTGGCTGCTTGCAAAGTGCACGAGAACCACAGGGTGGAACAAAAGCAATCCTGTGTTTTTCTCATTATGTCTCTATATGCACAGTTTAACCAAATACAACAAAATGTCTTTAAAACGAAGGACTTTAAGTGTCCTACAAGACATACGGTGAATTAAAAACACCAAAGTATACTTTGGTGTGTGCTTGTTCTATCTTGGTTTCTATCCTGTCTGAGGGGGATTTTAATGTGATCATTTAATCAAAAAGTCACAGCTCACACCTGAGAACCTAACCAGTGACAAAAGTTTCTAAACAACACCTGAAATAATGTAGATCTAAGGTTTACAGGGGAGAAGGGAATAGCCTGACTAAATGGAAGAAACTGAATGAAATCTTGGAAGTATATTTTACAGTATAAACGGTGTTCTGCACCTGCACGGATTTTTTTTTCCCTGAGTAAACAAAAAGCGCCATGAACTCTGTCCAATAAGAAACTTCAGCGTGGCTCCTCCGTCCAATAAGACGGCAGGTTTTACATCCTGACGAGCCTCAGAGTTGTCTTGTTAATGCTAAGAGCGAAACGAGCTCCCACTAATGTCACTATTATCGAGGTTTTAGAAGCTTAAGCTGTTTTAGTTGCATTTGTAGCCATATTTTGAGCAGAAACCTCAGAACGAGTTTACCTGTCACTAGTTTCAGAGAGCCGCAGGCGGACGCAAATCTTCCTACACAACAAAAAAACGACCTTATATCCTCTATTTCTGATTACTCAAAAGCAGTTTTTGACACATTATCTACGAAAATTAGCAATGACTCTAAAATACAGCTGCTTAAAGCTTCATAGCTTAAAAAACCCCAAAGGATTTATTGATTAATTCTCACCGAAGCCGGCTGTGTAGCTTCCTGTATCTATGATTTACCAACAGCGTCTGGGTCCTGACAGCCGGATTAGGTGACCACAGCTTTGCCTGTTCAAAAGTACTGAACACGTTGAGCCTAAAACTGCTACATTTATGTTTAACAATTATATTAGGCTGAAATTATATTCACTTCAATGCAAAAAATGCGAAAACAAAATAATTGCTTTTTTGTTAGTTTCTTTTTAAATCCTGAGTTTATGGCATAAAATGTTACAGCTGAAGGTTTAATGCTGGATAGGGTGATTTATTGTCACCAGTTATTAAACCCAAATATGATCTATAATATCTCAAAGTCTATCCTGAATGTCAGAGTTATTTCTAACTTATTGTAATTTCCTTTTAGTGACCATTTATGAATCGTGGGATATATTTCTTTCTTTCAAATGAGATCTTCACTGGGTAGTACTGCTTTGCCCTTAAACCAGGTATGAAGACTAAAAAATATATATATATATAAAAAAAACACTTGAGGCATCATGTTTTATGTTTTGATCAGGTAATTCTTTTATTCACCTGAAAACTGTAAAAAAAAAAAATAAGAATAATAATCTTAAATTTTACAGTGGTATTGTGTTGTTATTTGGCTTTTTTACAAAAAGCCAAACCAAGTTACAAACTTAAGAATTATGATAGTCTTTTACAGAGAAAATAACATAAATCTCAGAGCTTTAGTGAAGTTAAAACTTTACATTACAAACTTTCTCAAACATTTTGTTTACGTGTGTGAAAGCAGCAGGCACAAGCTGAACACCCAGGATTCTAGGGTTTCCATGGTTCCTCCTTGGTTGCATCATTTGGATTATTCAATAGTTTCTATGGTTCTTCAGGTACATCATTTGTAGTAAATAATGGTCTCTGGTTGCTCCTGCGGTGTGTCATTTGGATTATTCAGTGGTTTCTATGGTTCTTCAGGTACATTATTTTTAATAAACAACATGGTTCCTCCTTGGTTGCATCATTTGGAGTAATCAATGGTTTCTATGGTTCTTCTTGAGGTCCATCATTTGGATTATTTCATGGTTTCCATGGTTCCTCCTTGGTTGCATCATTTGGAGTAATCAATGGTTTCTATGGTTCTTCTTGAGGTCCATCATTTGGATT
>JAOXNZ010000002.1:7790620-7802025 GCA_028566095.1 Kryptolebias brasiliensis | reverse complement strand
TTACATCACCCCTACCCCTCGTCAAAACACAGTTATAGCTCCCAATACTAAAAACAACTCTTTCTTCTGCCATCCCACCCCCACCCCTCGCACCTATGTGAGATCCGGCTCTATAATTGGCTGTCATTCTCCGCAGGGCTGAGACCCCCGAAAAGAAGGAGAAATAATGAACTCGTTAAGTGACAGGAGCTTTGGGAACCTTTATCAGAAAACTGTCACCCCCCCCCAATCCTAAAAAAAAAAAGAGAAGCAAGGCTTCAGTAATGGCTATGGTCCATTGTTCATCAATCCAACCCTTTAGTTTTCGGCTTATAAAACAATTAAAAATAAAAAGACATAAAGGAATCACTTTTCTTTAGGCAGCAATGTTGGTCTCAGTGTTATTACAATTCTGCTTTGAAACAAAGCAAAACATCCAAATAAAATCTGATTTAAAAAAATAAAAACGAGACTAATTCAAGACCCAAGTATGGATAAAATGGCTGATTTGATGTAAGCACAAAGCTCTTAATACACAACTGCGTCCTGATCCAGTTTCTCAAGTAGTCCCACGTGTTTCTGTCTTCGGTTCTGTCCTTCGCGGCGTCCCCAGTTCGGCCCCCCCGGTTCGCCGACTTGAAGTTGGTTGGGGCTTGAACGCGAGAGGAGAAGCGCGGTGGACGGGAGCTGAGAGACTCAACTTTGGGGGAAAAAAAAACCCCCCGATCCCCCTCCCTTTTGTCGCCGCGCTGCTCGGGAAGTAATGACGACGGCAGCGACAGGGAAAGGTGGCGTTAAGGGGGTGGGGGGGGCAAGCAGGCACCAATAACAACTGGGCAAAGCTCAATAACAAGAGCTGACACAATCTACCAGGCTCCGGTTTCTATAGCAACCCACTTAGATTCCTGCTGCCCTGATCTCGGTCTGTCGTCGGGTTTTTGGGGTCTTTTGAAGCAGGCGGCGCTTTCTGTGCATGTGAAGTGTGTGTGTGTGTGTGTGTGTGTGTGAGATTCACATTACATATGCATGTCTCATTGTTTGTTCTCGTTCTGTTGCTACCAGCGGTTGATGATCTGGTTCATGTAGTCCTCTGTGGGGAGCCGGCCGCCCGCCTCCTCCGTTCTGCCGCCCTCTTCGCCCTCCTCCCGCTCCTCCCTCTCCACCCGCTCCCCTTCCCGGTCCTCCTGCGTGGACTCCGAGATCGTCCGGCCGCGGGACGGCCACAGGCCCACGCCGAGGCCCTGGCGGCCCTGCTGCATATGGTTCCTGATGCGCTGCTGCCGCCGCTCCTTCTGCCGCGTGTACTGGTAGCGCTGCTGGAACAGGTCCTTGGCGTAGTCGTACAGCTCCATGTCCAGCTCGTTCAGCTCCTCGATGCGCTGCACCTGCGGAGAGCAGAACAACCGTTTACATTCCCCCCCTGAAACTGGACGAGGAGGAGAAATAACTGAGAACGGGAGGGGAAACCAACTGACAGGAGCGTAAAAAAATAACGGAACAAATGAGTTGCGCGTTTATTTTTCTTTGCCGTCATTTCTCAAGGAAGGAAACAAGATAAGGATTTTAGATTTTCTATCAGCGCAAAACAGAACAAGTTGCCCTTGGAGCTACTGTCTCAGCCGCAGATTAAGTTTGCGCTGAACATACAGGCCGGACAAAGAGAGCGACCCGGCCGTTTTATTCTGCTAAAACTGGTTAACAACAACAACAAAACAATCAGGCTATAACCTACGTCATAAAAAATACAGCCGAAGAAGAATTGAAGCGTAGCAGACTGAAAATTTAAAACACGGGATTGTCTGTGTGACATGATGGACAGAAAAACCCCAAACAGTTGGTGGTCCTGAGACGTTCCACGTGCTTCCAAAGCCTTTGGAGGAGCGCGTTTTGTAGCAACAACCCAAATGTGTTAGCTCGTGTGATGCAGCCGGCTTTACTGGAAGCCGCCATCAGCTGCGTGTGGCTCCAACCCGGTGGGGACGTGTTTGATTAGGAGAAGCACTTTGAGCTGCGACGTGTCACGTGTCAGCAACGTGTGTGACGCAGAGGAGCGGCGTGACGCATCCGCGTCGGGAGCTTGAAGCCAGGAGGCCAGCCGTTGGACCGATCTGAAGTCCCGACGGAGTTTCAGGTAAATATCTCTGTTAAAGAAACTTAATGACTTAGCTGGATATTACTGGGAGTATTAAAAAAAAATACACGCCCTACTCCAAGCCCCTTTCAATGTAAAAACCTTCCGGGCTTTTGTTTTGTAATAATAACCTGGTCGTCCGTTCCAGAAGCTCACAGCGGTGCGTTTTTTTTTTTTCTCTCCAAGCAGATGAGTTTGATGGATGAATCTGTTTTGTACCGGGGAAAAAAACAAAACAAAAACAACCCAGGAAATCGAGCCTAAGAACTCCCACACTGGACCAATCAAAGTGTGAAGAAGCTGCTGGTTGTTATCCCAGTTTATTTTACAGCAATTAGAAGTTGAGAGTTTTCTTATTTTTCTGTATTTATCACCTTTTCTTTATTTGCTAATTATTTCTCTTGTTGACGTTTCAAGAATTACCATATAAGGCCAACGTGGTTTATTCCTACAGTACAGACTGTGGTGGGCTTCAGGGCCTTTTCATTGTCTTTGCTGACTTTCTAGTATATCTGTTTAAGTCCAGAAGTTCGTCGTGACTGACCGTGGCGTTGTCCAGGTCCACGCCCGCGGCCCGCGTGCTGTTGTACTGCATGAACGGCCTGATGAAGCGCAACCTGAAGGTCCGTTCAAAGAGGAACTGGGTTTTCCTCTGGTACTCGGTCAGACCGAAGAAGGCCATGTCTCGCAGGTTCTTCTTGGCCGACTCCAGCAGCAGCTGGGCCCTCTTCTTCTCTGGGACCGTGGACATGTTGTAGCAGCCGACCAGACTCAGGTCCGCCAACATTCGAACCTGTGGACAGAGGACAGGGGTCCATCAGATAATCTTAGAGCCAAAGTCCGAAGGGATGGGGCACGTGAATGAAATTTTTAAAGCATAATAAAAAAATGGACATATTTTTAGATTAGATTAGATTTTATCAGTGTGATGCTACACAATCTGATGCAGAACCTCGGCCTTCCTCACTGCACGTCAAGATAAAATGTTACTTTGTTTTTTTTAATGATTTATCACCGCCTCTGGTGCTTGAACCTGTTGTATACACGATATCTAACACAAAACTTTAGCTAACATGAAAATAAAACAGCCGGTTTAACGTCATCTGTGTGTGACGACACGAAAATAGACACAAACGAAAACTGACAGGACTTATAGCTCAAATGTGTAGCTTTCAAGAGTCTGCAAAACAAAACGAACCACTGCCACCCAGCTTCCGTGCATCAGATGAAATGCCTCCCTCGTGCCAGTTAACAACAAATGCTGTGTATAAACCCCAGCGCTAAAATAGATGTTTGATTACCGGGAGAAATTCTGTTTTTTTTCTTGGACTCTAAACTCTGAATATCAATCTGTGAAGCTTTCCAAACATTATTATTATTAATTTTACGCACTTCTTGAAATAAAGTCCCCCTTACCACCACACACACACACACACACACAGAGTCTGCTCAGATATTGATCAAAGTTTGTTTGTGACCCAAAATTTAGCCTCTAAAACGCATACATGTGTCAAAGGGTTTCAGCCAGGATGCTTTACTGTGTGTGTGTGTGTGTGTTTGTGTGTGTATTACATATAGTAGTCAGAGGAGCCTTAGTAATACCACCCTCAGGTTCAGATGAGATAAGCTGGTCAACACGCCGAGGTGGGAGACTGAGATAGCATGAGAAAAGAAGGTGCGAATTTGCCGTTTATGGCCAGCAGGCGAACTCCTGACTGCTCGAGTGTTCTGATGTGTGTGCAGCGCCTCTTGCCCACCTAGCTTCTTTTATTTCGAAGTAGCTCCAAATTCACTTGCGCAGCATTTTCCTTGTATTAATGTATTTGAGAGTTCCTTCTGAAGACATGAATGGAACTGCGGTGGCAATTTAAAGAGCGGAGACGCCGGTTCACTGAAGATAAGTGACTGAAAGTGGCTTTTTTTTTTTTGGTTTGTTTTTTGTGTTTAATATAAAGAAAGATGCTCCAAATTAAACTGAAGTGCTGAGCATGTTGATTTTCTACACTATGCAGGAGAGAATTGGCTTCGTTAAAGGCGCCGTGTGGCTAGACCGCCACGTTTCATCGTCTGCTGTTAACGTGCTGTCCTCCGCACCTGTCTGTTGTTGGCCAGGTTGTACGGACAGTCCGTGAACTGCTGCAGCGTGCACCCCGACCAGTCCGACCCCTCGTAGCAGGAAGGCAGCTCCTCGGGCGTCGGCGTCCTCCCGTCGCACATGTGCAGCGAGGTTTTCCACGTGGCTCCCCGCTGCACGTGCCTCCACTCGCTGAGGTAGCGCGACACGGGGTCTCTCAGCAGAGTGATGTAGTAGAACTTCCTGTTGGGCGAACAGACAAGAGGAAAAAGAAAAAAACGGGAGAAGGGTTAAAAGTTGTCCTACAGAGATGAGAGTTGAGCAAAGAAAAGAAAGAAACAAAACACGGAATCGCATGTAGTTCTCCAGCCGACCATGTGGTGGCACTGTTCGCAACACTTTGCAGCAAAAGTTTGGTCTCCATCCTGCCAACTCAGGCCAAGAGACTAAGGCTGTCATGCTGAGTCCATTATTATTTCCATTTTTCTAAAATCAGCTTCCTCCTGCACAGACAAGATTCGCTGGGAGACAGGAAGTGAAACTAAAAATGAGAAGGCGGAGGAGGAAGGGGGACGCAGTTGATGTGCGAGGCGGCGGATCAAGTCGGCGTTGAGGCCACACTGTGCAGGGAGAGAAAAAAAAAAAAAAAAACAGAAAGAAAACTGCTGGCACAAGCACACCTCCCTCTGCGGCACACATCTCGGCGCTGCAAAGCATCCTTGTGTCTCAGACTGCGACGCACACACAGCAAACACACTTCCTCCCGCTCCACACTGGCACCGAGTATTAGGTCTGCCTCGGAGAGATGACTCATCCTGCATCCGCGATTTGAACGGGACTGTTTGTGTGGCGTGTGTGTTAGTGTGTAAAGTAATGGCGCATAGCACAGTTCAACGTCTCTCTAGAGGGGGACCACTCCCACTTGAGCGGAGACCTTTCCAGGCCTTCACACTCCAGCTAATTACTGCAGTCTAATCAATCAACACGTCCTCATTAGCCGCACGCTGCGCGGCTACGTGCGGCTGCGCGTCGGCGTGGATTTTATCTGGGCAACGTGCAGCCTGTAGGAGGCACGGGGCGAGCGCCCTCCTCCCCAGCTCGCAGACACGCCGGAGGAATGTTTGCAGAGGGGTGTTTGTGTGCCGACAAGGAGTCCACGAAAACGAGGCGCGCCGTCTCTCAGCCAAACCTTTTAGCTTTCCTCTGCGAATCTACACCGGCAAAGAAATGCAGCTGCTGGGCAGAAATAAAGTGGTAAACAGTAGCAAAAACAAAAAAAATCTATTGACAGCAGGGAGATCCTGAGCTCCAAAACAACTAAATCCTAAATCTGGCACCAATTTGGGAGATCCTTGACAGAAAGACCAAATCAAATTTCATCTGGGAGCTCCAGCGCAACACAATAACCCCACCCCGATTCGGCAGCACAGGCTGATCCCAGCAAATGAAACAAATCGAGAGGCGGTGGGGAGATCACAGACAATAAAACTACTAAACCTTCAATCCGGCGGGCATCTGGGAGCGCCCAGGCAACGAACCAGGCGGACCTCTCACAATCCCAGGGACGGCTGGATGAGGGACACACACACACACATGTCTCTAAACTCAAAATCCCATCAACCTAAACCTAAACTCTCATCCATCCCTCCCTCCTGTCTTATCTAATAAAAGCGACAGGAGCGGCGCAGTCCAACAGGAGCCTGCAGGAGACCGGGGCTACATTATGGAGATTCCTATGATGGCATTATCAGGATTCTCAACACTCCCCAGAGTGCAGTGTGTGTTTGTGTGTGACTTCATGAGCCTGCTGTGTGTCTCTGAGCAAGAATACGCCTATTAAATCAGTGATGACATTTTCCCCCTCTTGGCTTCCATTCCACACACACGCAAACACACACAGAGGGAAAAAAAATGGTGCTGTTTGGGGCCTGCTACACAGACTGGAAGGGAAAGAATGAGGGGAAAGGGATGAAAACCAGAGAGGAAGAGAGAAACAGTAAAGACTGAGGGGGAGAAAGGAGGAGGAGAAGAAGGAGGCGGAAGAGAATTTCAATTAGTTTTCTAATACTGTGAAAGCAGTGAGGGCCCCGAGCCCAAGTGATTTATCAAAGTTATGGCTCCCGCTATAATGAAGGCTCAGGAATATTACCAGGCAAAGTAAATAAATGACACAAACACGTACGCACGCAGGGGCGCGCTTACGACGCAAATAAATGATCCCTAAACGACATGTGTCTGCTGGGTCAGACAAGACGGGTAAAATGGAGACTTTCTAGTCTGAGAAAGGTCTACGGCTCGAATCGATTTATTGATGCGAGCATAAGTGATTCTTAGTCGATTTAAAATGGTCAAAAATGGATTATTATTTAATGTCGATGGCGTGCCTTTTACACCGATTGAAGAGCTTGGAAGGGCTTCGGCTTCTATGAAGTTAAAAGATAAAACTGAGGGTGAAAGAGCCACAGGATATGCACGCTGAGGACACGTTTCCACCTGTCGCTGCATCTCACAGGCCTGGGGCTGCGACCAGCTGGCGAGGGGCCTTCACGTAGGGAGTCTCCAGAATGTCTCCGAACACTCAATTTTCCCTTGACGAGTTGCAGAGGTTTGCAGAACTCAGCGAGACTGCAACTGAAAAGTTGCCCATTTTCTCGCCATTTTGAGTCGGCAACTAGTCACGGCCCTGGGAGGCGCGACCTTCGGAGCCACGACGGAACACGATCGTCCCACGTTGAAGATACTAAGGGTGCGTTCCAGTAGTTCTGGGAAATGAACATTTCCGAGTTCCTAGTGGTACATTTAAACGGGAACGCCCCCTCAAGCGGGACGTCCCACTCGGAAAGTGGGAGCAACTCCGACTACCCCGAGTTAGGATTTCAAGATGGCTGCTACTCGCAACTTTACAAAGTAAACTCTGTTCCTTTCACTGTTAACAATCGTTCTTGAAGTTGTTTTTCCCACATTTAATCACTCGTACAACTAGTACTTTTAAATGTGTATATAGCAAGTATTAAAACGTGTTCTGCGAGTGGAGCATTTTCACTCCCGTTTTTTTTTCATCCATTTAATTCCTGTAACCTTGTTGGAAGGAAACCTGCTTAATATATGCAGTTTGGAGCAAAAATATTCAGAATTTCGTTTGAAGTGTGATTACGGATGCATCAATAAAGCGGGCCCCGTGGATCGCAATCTAATCGAATTGTAAGGATCCCCCCCACCCCCGCGGTCGTGGACTCAGATCCTTAACGAGCTTTCGCTGCCCTCCCCTTCACAAACACTCTGGCAGACATTCACCCCCCCACCACCCGTGCAGGTAGCTGAAGCACTTATCAGTTTAACTTCAAAGCTAATATGAGCCACTCAGCGTCTCGCCGCTCAGATTTAACATCCCGCCCTCTGACAGAGCAGGAACTCAGTCTGGACACGGCTCCTCTCACAAGCTAGATTTACATTTTTTCATACCCCCCCGATTTTGCATTCTGGTTTTATCTACCTTCTATGCAACGTCCCAACCTTTTCAGATTTGTGGCTGTATTGTGCTACACTTTTGGCCAATATTAGCCTTCTAATGGCAATGTGACTGCGTGACCGTCTCCATGTGAGGTTGCTGAGCATTATCAGGAGGAAACACACAGCATCTGGCCCTGAAACCGTCTATGAGCCTGGAGAAAACCAGCCCGTTTCCTGTGGGCCACAAATCACTTCTCATACCTCCTCTCCTTAACCTCACTGCCCTTTTGTTTCAATCTTTCACCTCCTCATGCGCTAGACTTCCTTCAAACCCTTCACTTGCATCCTCTTCCTTCTAAAAGTGGTCACTTTTTAAATATATATATATATATATATACTTAGGAAAATTAAGAGAAAAGAAACAACAGGAATGCAAGAAATACAAGAAGTGGTTGACTTAAAACTGCGATACGAGAGAGACGGGGAAGTCTTTGTTTCCTCAAGTTTGTGAGAGAAAAATTACATGTATATTTTTGACAGCTTGTTTAAATTTCAGGCTATGGATTGCAGTCTGGTCAAAACATGTGCACACACTCATATAAGCACGCAGGCACACACAGATGCCTCCTGCACCCCGCTGCGCGGAGCAGCTATGATTTATTAATAGTCCATGGATGTTTGTTGAAACCAGAGCCGCTGGACAACATAGATCTTCCCTGCCTCTGAAGTTTAGGCCCAATCAAGCTAAAAAATAAAACAAAAACACATCAGAAGAAGAATAGAACACACATTGTGCGCAATTTCACGCAATACAGTTAGCTGTTCCGCTCAGAGTATGTGTTGTAAAGGAGTCTCAGCTACTACTACATCTCATTTTAGCTCAATGTCTGTAAAATTGACTGAGTTATAGCTATTTTTTAATGTTTTTTAGGATCAGTTGGCTGTGGCATCCATCGTAAATTGGATTAACTCCGAAAGTTAATCATTTGAAGATGTACATCTAAATGATTAGTTTGTGCAAGTTTCATTCCAATTTGTCTGGTGCTTCATGAATTACTTTACAGTTTTAGGGGACGTAAACACAAAAGCACAGGTCCCGCTTGACCCGGAAAGGAAAAAAACAGAGTGAAACCAAGCCTCGTGGTAGGGACGGCTTCATATTTCCCCCTCCCTGATTTCAGAAACATCAACACAGGCGGGTCCTGAGGTAACATTCGAGGGAGCACAAGGGCACAGGGGCCGGGAGGCGTTTTTCCGGTTTGAAAAAGAGAAACTCTCAGCTCTCGTCGGCCACAGCCTCCCAGCCACCTCTGCCGTGTGTGTTGCCAAACCAGACCGGACCGGACCGGATCAGAGGCGAACAGGAGCGCCATTCTCAACCAGCGGCAGGCAGGCAGCAGCAAGCCCAGCCACCCGCCCGCTACGTCTCACAGACCTAAAGAAAAACCCCCATTACGTCTCTTACGTCTCTTCTTCTCATGCCGACCGAGAACCAACGCTTGTCTTTTTTTGTCATGTTGGCTTGATTTAAGCAAAGCATGCTCCAGCCTGCACGCTGTCAGGGGGCCAACAAAAAACAAGAACATTACCGCTACAGGGGTTCACTCTCTATTCTTTTCTCGCTTGGTCCATTAGCGCTTGGAGTATGTGTTGGGCATGAGCCTCAGCTACCACCGAACTAAATTTTAGCTCGTCGCCCGTAGGATGGTCTGAGTTGTTGCCCTTTTTGTGTTGGCTAAGATCGTTTTGCTGTGGCGGCCCATCTCGAATCGGGTTAACTCGGTTGTGGACGTCGTTTCATTCAAATCCATTCACCGGTTCGCTAACGGCACACACAAACAACGGCTCTGCCTTTGTCTTTGGCGGCGGGTGATAAAAACTAATCAGTGATCAGTTCAAGAACTTCACTAGGTCACTGATGGGCATCGTAAAGCTGCAACGACCCACAGGAGCTCAGAGTTTGTAGATTGCTTACTGAGGAAAAATCTGAAAAAAAAAAAGTATTATTTAAGAGATCCCTTTACAAGAAAGCCAACCCTCACTAATGGGATTATGTTCTCCATGAGCAAAAAGAGGTTTCAACCAAACACTGACTCTCACATGACTCCAGCAGACAAAATATATACAGCATATTTCTATAGTGAAGACATTGTACCTCCTTTAATTATCTAATTAACACACAACAGCGTAGACTACCTGTAAAGTTAACATCTCCATCTAAACGTAGTGATGAGCAGTGATTTTGGAATATTTAAAGTCTCATTAACACGGGCAGATCTGAGGAATTAATATGACTGTCATGACAGAAGTTGATCACTGCTTTTTTTTTTTTAAAATAATTTTATTTTTTATATATATTTTTGACCGCCACCTGACAGTGACACGCTAGGTTGTGTCCACGGAGCGCCAACCCGGTTTATTTTGAAAGGATTAAAAAGTGGAAACTACGGTCCCGGGTGAGCTCAGCCTCACTGTCAGCGCACGTGCACCACCCTCCACGACGAACCACTGGAGCGGTGAAAAAAAAGTTATCCCGGCTAGCAGGATCAGCAGCACGTTTCTGTAGCCGAAGCCCGTTTCATTTTAGAGTTTTTTTTTTTTTTGGCTGCAGGACTTCGGGGGGAGGAAACGATCATAGTTTTAATCAAGCAATGATCCTAAATCATAAACTGAGATCATAAGTGTGCTTTTAAACAGTTTGTTATCTGCTAACACTGGTGCTATATTAATTAGCCCTGCATGAGCAAAAGAACAAAAGATGGATGCGTCGAGAAGCGTGAATTGCTGCAAAGTGGGTCTTATGTTTGGATTGGTGGCTGCTCGGAGTAGGGGGGCGGACGGATCGTGGGAACATGACGAGATGAGGGCAGCAACATCAACAACAACAACAACAAAAAACAGTAATTAATACAAAAATAAGACACTGTACGGTATTGTGTGTGGGCCAATATCTTGATCAGGACATCACAAATCAGGAAACAAACAGACTGAGATTCTGACCCAACCCTGTCTCCTTGTGGGTGTTTCTAGTTCCTGCGAAAGCCCCACTCAGCCTGACTTGAGTCTAGCTCCCCATCCCGACACAGGAATGGAGCTAAGGAATGCGCTGGCTGTAGATGATATCTGCCGTCAGCGTGTGTTTAGACGGAGAAGCAACATGCGACCACTTGAAGCTTGGTAGACTGCCGCAGAGCTCCTCCGTCTTCTTCTTAAAGGTAAACATTTCATCGCCAAGGCGGACGTGACAACAGCCAGGCGCGTCGGAAAGCTTTAGGCAGCGGACAGCTGGGCCAGACTGAAAAATGTCCAACGTACATTTCCCTGTCTCCAAGAAGGTGACCTCTCAAGACTAACTAAACTCCACCCATTGACCCGCTTCCTCCGCTCACCATCCGTCTTCTCATCCCGCGTATCCCGGGTAACTACAGCCAATAATGACGCGCCGAGACAGACAGAAATAGACCCTCCGTTTCAGAGAAATCGCTACAGGCGTCTTCTCTGGCAGCCTCGGCTCACTCCTCCTCTTTGTTAGCTGATCAATAGCAGCCCGAGGACTCAGACGAGCTGCTTGGTAATTTAGACTAAACACAGAAGACGTAAAGGAGACAGGGTTAAAAGGGAAAACAAGAGTTAGAGTGACGGGGAGTAACAGGAGACAATGAGGACGATGTTGGAGCGAAGGGACCAGGAGGGTGGGGGGACGAAGCAGATGTTTAAGAGTGTGTTCCTAAATGTTGGAACACATGCTCTCAGCAGAAGGAGAGTTTGTAC
>JAOXNZ010000002.1:7780335-7790520 GCA_028566095.1 Kryptolebias brasiliensis | reverse complement strand
ATATATATACCCAAATTTATCAAATTCCCCCTTTGACTCCGGTTGATTTATGCCATTTAGCTACTTCCACCAATCAAACTGTGTACATTCTGCTCATATTGCTGAAATGGTGCTTTAAGGCCAAAACTGTGAAACCTCTTTTTACTTCCATAAGAGGACACATTAACATTAGTGCCTTAATTGATCTCTCACTGTGGCTGGTTTCAGGTTCTCTAACGAGATCACTTCTGTTTTGCTTGTTTGAAATTGAACAAGAACTAAATTATTTCCAGCTTAGCTTCTGACCATTTGGGATTTTTATGTTAAACGTGTCATAAACAACAGAACTCACAAACGTGACATGGACTGAGCTTATCCAAAAGAGTGACGTACTTCCCACAGATTGTGGTCTTGTGTTTCTGAAGCTAGGATTTGATGCGAGACTAAAAACGATCAAAACCCCCGTTCACACAGGGGCATTAATCTGGTGAGTGATCATCCTGAGGGATCGGACTACATTCAGACAACAGATGTGAACGGCCTGAAAACGTTTTCACTCCAACCTAACCTTTGGAGGTGGTCTGGACCCCTTTAATCTACATGCTGAAGTTTGGTAGTCTGAACACAATTCGTCCTGAGCCAAGCTGTAGGACCTCCTACTGAACTGACATAACCCCACACAGGCAGCGTTCTTCTTAGGAAGCTAGCAATAAAGGGGGAAAAAAAGGTCTGGCTGATTAAAGATAATTAAAACAGCCATTCTTGAGAATTTTCTAAAGATATAGCTTCTTTTTGTTGTTTTTTTCTCCCCCTTTTTGCTAAATGTTTTTAATAGACTACCTGGGTTTAAACATCAGAGTGAATTGCAGGATGCAGTGTGGTGAGTTTCCCCCATTAGGTTTTGTTCGAATTGTTTTAAGAGCCAATTGTCCCGCTGTGGTCAATGACAGAACAAGGGTCTTAGCGGCGTCAAGCGTCGCATTATAGCCACCTAATTAAAACAACGCTCACTGTTCCCAGTGAAGCGGTGCGAAACAGTTCATGATCTTCAGTCTCTGAGCCAGAACTCTGACGTCACGTTACGCCATTAAGCTCATCAAGAGATCGCTCTACAAAAATGCCACTCAAATCGCTCTGAGCCATGTTCTTGTCGAAAGAAAGATTATGTAGTTCAGACGCCTGAACGTACGGCGAATCTTTACAGAAACATCGGCAGTCCGAGATAAAGCGGAGCAGCACGAGGAGAAGAAGAATGCCAGAGTCGGCTGTGGGAGACAATTCAGGAATGCACAAAAAACAAAGAGAAGGGGCAGCGGAGAGGGGAGGCAGGGGAGGGAATCCCCCGAGTGCGGCGTTTTGTACAGCAGGAATGTATGGCCGCCTGTTTTCTCATGTAACTTGACTGGCAGCAGCCCAGACAACTGTCCAACACTGAGAAAGAGTCAGAGTCAGGGGGCGGGAGGAAACGGGAGCTGCTGGGAGAGGGATTACTGGAGGATAGCACAAGTAATCTCTGGTCGTGTTTTGAAATGTGAAAATCGAGCAGATTGGAAAATATGACGGAGTATCGTGAGACTTTCCCCTTGAGTTACTGCAGAAATGTTTATTTTAATACAGCAGAAAAAAAAACAGGATCTACCATAATTAGTATCTAATTATCTAACAAGCTGACGGCGATCCAGTGAGCTTGAATCTTGGAAGCTAAAGCCTCGTTGAGACTGCATTATCCAGTGTGTTGCGAGATTTGATGCAAGACTTATTCCACATTGGTTCATCTCCCCACACTGGCTTACGGGTCAGATCAGTGGCTGGCTCCTGAAAAGTCTTAAAGACCGATCAAGATAAATAACGTCATGCTTCGGGCTATGTTTGCCTGTTGGCTTGAAGCTGAATCTCAGCGGGATAAAGTCGCGATTTTTAAGAAAACTGAATATGCAAAATTCACTCAGCTCCTCTGAGAAATACTGGGCCGAAAAAAAAACCAACAACGTTTGCTTAACTGGCCGTAAAAATCAATACATCCAATAAAACAATTGGCGGTAGTTTCCTGTTTCTGAGGGGGAAATAATCATGGCGGTAGGTGTGAGAAAACTAAAAACACAGTAACTTCATGAATGCCGAGTCAGCATTCGTGCCATCGTTTTCCTGTTTATACCTTTATTTTCTCTGAATTTTGCAATTAAACTGCTTTCACATACATTGTGCTCTTTTAACAAGCCGTAGATCAAACTGTTCATCTCGATTGGGAATACTGTGCTGTGACTTTTGTAACTTCTGTACTTTTTAAAGTATTTAACAAAATTTAAAATGATATTCCCTATTGGAATACAAAGATTTCTTTAAATCCTTCAAAAACATTGTTCTCTTTAAAAGTACTTTAACATTTTTGCTTTTTTTTTTTTTTGCTTTATTCCTGCCACTTTTAGCTTCCATTTCTAACTACTGTTCTACAACTTATCGTTTAGCTACAGTTCTGCTACTTTTAGCTATAATTTTGCCACTGCTAACTACTGTATTCATTTAACTTTAATATCAATTTTGCTACTTCTAGCTTTAGCTTCCGTTTAGCTTCTTTTACTTTTAACATCTGTGTTACTTTTTGCTTTAGCTTCTGTTTAGCTTTAGCTTCTGTTTAGCTTCTTTTAGCTTTAGCACATGTTTTGCTTCATTTAGCTTTAACATCTGTTTTGCTACTTTTAGCTTTAACATCTTTTAGCTTTAGCATCTGTTTTGCTACTTTAAGCTTTAGCGTGTCTTTAGCTTCTTTTAGCTTTAGCTTCTGTTTAGCTCCTTTTAACATCTGTTTTGCTTCTTTTAGGTTTAGCTTCTGCTTAGCTTCTATTAGCTTTAAAGTCCATTTTCCCACTTTTAGTTTTAGCTTCTGTTTAGCTTCTTTTACCATCTGTTTTGCTTCATTTAGCTTTAACATCTGTTTTGCTACTTTTAGCTTTAACATCTTTTAGCTTTAGCATCTGTTTTGCTACTTTAAGCTTTAGCGTGTCTTTAGCTTCTTTTAGCTTTAGCTTCTGTTTAGCTCCTTTTAACATCTGTTTTGCTTCTTTTAGGTTTAGCTTCTGCTTAGCTTCTATTAGCTTTAAAGTCCATTTTCCCACTTTTAGTTTTAGCTTCTGTTTAGCTTCTTTTACCATCTGTTTTGCTACTTTTAGCTTTAGCGTGTCTTTACCTTCTTTAAGCTTTAGCATCAGTTTTGCAACTTTTAGCCTGAGCTTTTGTGTAGCTCATTTTACCATCTGATTTGCTTCTTTTAACTTTAGCTTCTGTTTAGCTTCTTTTAGCTTTATCATCCATTTTCCTACTTCTAGCAGCTGTTCTGCCTGTTTTGACTTGTATAACTGTTTTAGCCTCTTTAGCTCATCACTCAGCATTCAGTTTCAGTTCTATAAAAAGATGGTTTTTCTAGTTGTTTAACTCAAGAGAGACAGAGAGAGGATGGAGGTGGAGCTGTGGGCTGTTCGAGTGAACACAAATGCACCTGATATTCCAGCAGGTGTAGGCCTGCATCATGTTTACGTGCTTCCTGTAACTGAGGTCAAAGCAAAAACGCCTTCATATGAGTCTGCTGCAGACAGACAGCCACACCCAATCCCATTTTACACACATCTGCAGTTCAACACATAATCCCTGCCATACGAGGTGATGTCAGATTAGAGACGTACCCCGCCAGCTCGCCTATTGCGCGATGAGGAGAAATTGTCAAGAGGGAAAGAAGTGGGAAAGTGGAGGGAAGAAGAGACGGAGGAGGGGGAGGAGAAACGGGAGTTTGGGGGCAATTAAAAGGCTGGGTAACGAGGCTAATGAGTAGACAGGTGGCCCCATTACAGAAGCAGCCGAGCACAGTCATTAACACGCCGAAAACGCGAAAAAACCTCCCCTCTGGCTGGGATTAGTGTGTGACCCCCCTCCGGTTCCCGTGTCGATCAGTCGTCGCATTCGAGACGGGAGGCAACAGGGTGTTTCTGTGACTCGGCATTGTGTTTGAGAGCGCGGCTTGAGGCGAGAGGGTGAAATTGGAGAGATAAGGATTCAAAGAACCTCGCCACCTGTCCAAACCAAGCCCACAAACACACACACACACACACACACACACACACACACACACACACACACACAAGAGTCAAACGCCATCTTCTTCACCTCTTCGTTCTGCCGCCAGGTCTGGATTTACACGCGTGTTAAAATTAGGCATTTTATTTGTTAGAATAAACAGGATAATGAGATCTTGCAGAGCTGCGAACCGTGTTGGAAGACAGAGACGGGAGGGGGGGGGGGCATAACAAAGACTCGCTTTTTCTTTTGAAGAAAACATTTTTTCCAAGGTAGTGTCAAGTGTTTGCTTGAGGAAACGGCGGGAGGAAGTGCCTGTAATTATGCAGACATAAGTAGCGACGCTTCGTATTTACTCGGCGTGCACGGCGGCGTATAGCGCAAATAAACATTTGAAAAAAAAAACAGGGGGGGAGTCACACGAGGATAAGCCCATGTCTCGCGGCATCCTTGCAAAAAAGTCAAAATAAGCAGGAAAAAAAAAAAAGAAATAGAGGAGAGGTTTAGCTGAAACGTGGAGGTAAGTCTGAGGTAAAAAAAAAACAACAAAAAAAACAAAAGTGATCCAGACGGTGGAGGAGCTGACGGTTGGAGCGGCCCGGTGACATTTGAAGCCTACGTCGGCATACAAATCGAGCTCGTATGGGCGGTGGTTGTTATAATGTTTTGACAGTGAGGGGGTGGGGTTTGGGGGTGGGGGCAATCAGTTGGTTTGAGTCAGCCAGGCCCGGAGCCGAGCCGAGCCGAGCAGAGCAGAGCAGAGCCTGGGGCTGGATTTTTTCAGCTCAGAAGCCTCACCTCCAGGGAACAGGATGGGGACAATTGGAAAGGGTGCTTATGAGGTACATGTGGGGGGGGGGCTCCAAGCCCAATTAAGCCTGACTGCATGTCAAAGGGCTGCACCAAACATGCCCCACCTGTTCAGCGAGGGCCAAAGGGGACTAATGAGCGCTGCCTGGAGGGAGGGAATCACATGAGGAAAACGGGAAAGGAAAATTCCTGGGAATTTAAACATAATGATGACAACCCCCCCACCCCCCACACACCCCTCTCCAATTTCTGTCTTTCCCCCTCTCTGATTGCGCAGCGTCCCAGAGTTCGCAGGGCTACAATTAGCCTGTGTTATCAGAAGCAGAGCGTACGTTATAGGAAAGAGGCGCGTCGCGGGGCAAGGTCGTACACGGCGCGGCGGAGAAAAGGCCGGAGAAGCGAGCATGATGAAATTAGAGGAGCCAAATATTGTGCAACGGGGGAACAACAACAGTTTTCAAGACAGAATGCCTCTGTGTGGAAAGCGTGTGTGTGTGTGTGTGTGAGGATGGGGGTGAAAGAAGCTCATTGTCTAGCAGTGTAACACAAGCTTCCCAGCCCCAGATTTGCCTCGAACTGAGCTGCGAGGATGCGGCATCCTTCCCTCAATCCGTCCTTCTGTCCTCCTTCCAACCTGTTCCGACTCAAAACGCTCCTTAAAGAGAAACAGGTGGACATTTTCGGAGACACGACTGCTTGTTTCCTTTTCTAAAAGTCGAAGGCTAAGGTCACTCTTGTATGCATCGGGAGGGGTTCAAAAGTAGCATCGGCGTAGAAAACCTTCATTGAGCCGCACTTTCTCCGCCTACTTTGGAAACGTTTCCAGGGAATCAAGTTTTCTCCATCGCCACGATCGATTTCTGTCATTTGTGTCGTGGCCAGGAAGAATTTCCGTCTGTAAAAAAGGGAAAAAAAAAAAAAAAAAAAAAGAAAAAGTTTTTTTTTGTGGTCCCGTTAAAGCCATCTGATCTAATTATGACACAGGGATTAAACTGACGCAGCTTTCAACAAATAAAGCGAACCAGAGCCAAAGGTTTAGCCAATCAGAGCAGAGCTGGGCAGGTTCATGTGCAGTGTTGCTAATTTAGAGACTTTGTCTTCAGACCCCTCTAAAAAGCAACTGGCAACTTTTTCTGGTGTCTTTGGAGACATTTGAAGACTGACTGAAAGCAGGTATGGTCCTTTCCAAGCAGAAGCGGCTCAGTCCTCCTGCACTAAAGTCACTTCGAGTTTCTCTTTTAGGTCACTGATCATGAACTGGGGTGTCGCGCTGAAAAATGATGTTACGCGCAATCTCGTGCAATATTGCGAAATCTCACGATATGCGTTGGCGCCCAGAGTATGTGTTGGGAATAACTCTCAGCTGCTAACACAGCAAACTTTAGCTAAACATCTGTAAAACTAACTGAATAAGAGCGATGTTTGTGTTTTATTGAGTTGAATCATCTTAAATTGGGTTGACTCCAATTGTTAAAGAGTTGTAGACATTAATCACATGATTACTTCCTGAGAGCTTCATTCAAAACCATCCAGTAGTTCATGAGATATTTTGCTAACAGACAAACAAGGTTGCCTTAAAAAGCTAATGCAAAATATTTAAGAAAGATCTTACGCAATGAGTAGCACTTTGAGTATGTGTTGGGAATGACTCTCAGCTACTACCACACCAAGCTTTAGCTAAATATCTGTAAAATGGATCGAATTAGAGTCATATTTGTGTTTGATTAAGTTGCTTAGCTGCGGCGGCCATCTTAAATTGGGTTGACTCCAATTGTTAATGAGCTGTAGACGTGGATCCAATGATTACTTCCTGAGAGCTTCATTCAAATCCATCGAGTGGTTCATGAGATATTTCACTAACAGACAAGCGAACACACACACCGCGCGCTCAGACCCAGGCCAAAACGTCACTGTCAAGTCTTGGAACACGTTATAGATTCAACAGAGATATAGTGTGTGGGTTGTTTTGTTACTGAGACGGGAGTGGTGGAACTGAATGAGAAATAGTTAAATCATGAAAATGGTGAGAGTGTGAGACAGGATGAGCTTTAAAATCTTTTCAAAGGAGGCTCTTGGCAGCGAAGACCCCACTGTGACAGATGGCTGAGGGAGGTAAGGGAATAGTGGAGTACAGCAGATCAGACCTGACTCACGATCGAAGGATTGGAGGATGAGGGTTTTTTGGAACTCGGGACGAAAACTGGGTGAAGCAAAGAGGGATTTCAGGATGGAATGGAAACATGAATCGTAAAACTTTAATAAGAGCGTGGAGTGCCCTGACCCACGAGAGCCTTTCTAGTGGCTTCAACAAGTTTCCACAAACACGAGTCGTGTCATTAAGACGCTCTCGGTGAAGTACTTTGTTATGCCTAATTTTGCTCCACTGTTGAGCTTTGTGATGAACAGGATTTAGTGCTTCATATTTTGAACTCAGGTTCTTCTTATTTGCATGCAATTAAGAATTAAAGTCAGCAAAGGACACGGCATCTTTATGTTGCGTATGGTTCCTGAAAACTTGCTGCAACTGTTGAGGGGGAGTGCGAATCATTTTGCTAACTTAATTAACCCCTGTTTTGTTTATATTGTGCTGTAGTTAGTGTGAACGATATTGTTAGGAAGGAGCCTGCACGAACAAATGTGATGAACAGTTTATACTTAGTGTGGGTATTTCCTTTTGTTAGGACTGGATGCTCTGTCCCTCTTGGCATGCAGGTAAAAATGTCTAGAAATGATTGTTTAATGATAAAAGACTATTAAATAAAAAAATACATCACTGTAATATACTGTACATGGTGAAATAAATTTTTAATTCGTTTAAAAGATACTAATTTCCCATTAGAATATTGCATTTTGGTAAAATTTACAAAAACATTTGAATAGGAATGCAAGTAATAGTAATTTGCTACAAAGAACTGTTCTCAGTTGTGACATTTATCTTTTTTGGTTTTTTATCTCCGCCAAGGAGGTCTTGTTTGTGGACAAGATTACTCAAAATGTTCTGAAAGGATTTTCATGAAATGTCAAACATGGTGCAAGGAACAGGTGATTAGATTTTAGTGGTGATCTGATTAAAGTTCAAGATCAGCCCGTGCTCTAACTCTGCAACTGTATATCAGGCATGTTAAAGTCCACAGCTGGACACCTCATGGGTCAAGGGTGATCACCATTGATTTCAAGGTCTGGGTCAATTGTCAACATCACTGTTGACCTAGAGCTCTAAGTCTGCAACAGTATAATGTAGCAATGTCAAACTGCGCAGATGGACACCTCATGGGTCAAAGATGATGCCTGTTGATTTCAGGGTTCATGGGGTCAAAGGTCACAGATAACCCCTTTGTTAAAAACGTCTCTCTGCTCCTACATGTGACCCTTTTGTTTCCTCCACCAAGGAAGTTCTGTTTCCGGTTGTGTTTGTTGGTTTGTTTGTCTGTCAGCAAAGATCAGGGAAAAACTAAAGAACAGATTTGGAGGAAATGTTGGTGTTGTCACAAGAAACAGTGGAATAGATTTTGTTGCTGATCCAGATTAGGATCCGGATTGCACTATATTTTAATCACGCTGTGGCCTTGGCAGAGGTTTGCGCTCTCTGAGTGCTTGTAGTTTTTTTAAATTTTTTTATATTAAACCACATTGTTCCACACAGTGTCAGATTTTACAGTGAAACTTTGGAAACCACAGCTGCCGGTATTTTACTGTAAATTCCACGAAATGTTTTCAAAGCCCAGTTCTCAGCTGTGAAACGTACTGTTTCTAAAATAATTATACTGTACTGTGTCATACAGTATCACAGTTTTTCATGTGATATTGTGGTAACCATTGCTGCCAGTATTTTACTTTAAAATCCACAAAAATATTTTCAACATTTTGGTGCTTTTGACTCAGGAGGGACTCCTTTAGGGTTTCTCTTGTTCCTCACCGTCCAGCACCATCTGTTGGGTTTAAGTAGAACCCAGGCTGTAGTCTTATCACCTGACTCTTTGGCCACGGTGCACCGCTCCACCACCTTCTTCCTGCTCCTCCTGAGGGAGTCTGTGCTCTAAGATTCCACGTTTGTGGATAAAAAAAAAAAAAAGTGTCCAAGTTTTGTGCCGCTCTGGGTACTCAATCTTGTCTTTCGCTCACTCCCTCTCTGATCTCTGCAGCTTTATCTTTCCGAGAGAAGCAACTATCTGCATCATCGTCCTCCCTCTGTAAATTGTTTTTCCACACCTCCAGTGACTTGTTCGAAGCTATCTGTATGATTTAGTGAGCGATGCTTCACCGATTTTAGTATCTCCGTGGTGAATCAAAAGGAAACGGGGAAAAAAGAAGGCAGAAACATGATCGTGTCTTCTTTCCTCAGTTGGAGGTGCTGCTGTTTTTGTTATGAGACATACAAAGAAGTGTTGTTTTATATGCAGACGTGATGAAAATAAAAACAGAATGAAAACAGTTTTTATTTCAGATGCTTCTTGGCAATAAAGCTTGATCACAAGATATACCATTGACCTTGATGATCAGGATTGAGCAACTTTAAATGGCTTTTACATAATTGCACCATTATTAGAAAAGATTGTTAATTTACCTTATTAATTATGTGATTTTATTCAGGTTATTACCAAACCCCCTCACATCCCACGGTGCACAGGTCACCCCTGAGCTCATTAGTCTCACAAGTTGTTTTCTTGTCGTGTGTGTGTGTGTATTTTACAGCCGCTTTTACGAACAGAAACTTAAAACAAATTTTATGAAAATCTAAACTAAAGAGACACGTCCCATATGAGCCTTTAGGAACCTCAGTTTAAATAAATGCAAGTTGGAGCTCTTGGGAAGGAAAAGTCCAGGATGATGGAGAACAGACACAAACTCTGTCAAACCTGTCAACAAAGATTAAAAGTAAAGATAAAAAAGTCGTCTGTATACCTGATATGTTTTTTTAGTTTGAATAAAGGGAAAGTTCCTTTAAAGTGGGGTATGAGAGGATATGAACAGTTAATAACTTACCGGTTCTCGGTTCGGAGAAACAGTTCTGTATTGATGAGCTAATGGCTAGTCCCAGCGAGGCTAAGACCAAAGGGGCTTTTGTTTGTCTTAAAACAACTCTACTTTGTTCCTTTACACCCCTCTCCGTTTTGCGTTAGGCAGAAATAATATGACGATCCTGTTGGAAGCACACCAGGCTGTCCCGGAAGTGCTACAGCTGGCTGCCACCGTTGCTGTTTGTGCTTGCTAATAATCAAGTATGTGTGAAAGTTAGCAAAATAACTTTTGCTTAAACTGCTATGATTTTTTTGTTTCTTTTGAAAATGGAATGTAACACAAATGTAAGGGTTTCATTACAAGCTATTAAAT
>JAOXNZ010000002.1:7749308-7763459 GCA_028566095.1 Kryptolebias brasiliensis | reverse complement strand
GGGGTAATGATTTGCGCAGGAATTTGGGAGCCAAAAGCATCTCGACCCAACACGAGCGAACCATATTAAGCTTTAAAGCACCATCAATCACTCAAAATGCTGTCATTTATAGGACAGAGACAGACAGACTTTTGCCTCATTTGATAAAGAAAAATATATATATAATACAACTTTCATAGTGAGATAGAAAACTGGCCACACAAGTAAACTTTGTCTATATATTTTTTTTTTTTGAAGAAGTGACAGAGGGGACAGCAAACAGACAGGCAGACAGATGAATAAATCGTGCCAACAAGAAGGAGATGGACAAGCAGACGCGCAGGCATGTTGGAAGTGACAGAAACAGCACGCCAAAAGCGGGGGGAATTTGTGCAGCCGCGGGGACAGAGGAGGCTTGACACCTCATTATAAATGAATGAGCGACGCGCGCTCAAAGAGGCCTGCGCTCCGGGGTGGAGGGAAGCAACACAAACACGCGGCGAGAAATCCCCTCCCCGGAGTGGGGCGACCAGATGGACAGGTGGAGACGAGAAGACGAGGCAGAGAAGTGAAGCCTGGCCCACTTTGGTACTCCTCCAGATCCCGCTGCCGCCGAGGGGCCGAAGCTTTCAGATGGAGCGCCGACTTGGACACGCGCTCGCTGCCAGGCAGGTATGTTCAGAGGGAGTCAAACAGAAGGATGGAGAAATTACGAGGGCTGGTGACAAACGGAGCGAAAGTGTGAAAAAAGGAAGAGCGAGCGGGCGGGCGGGCGGGCGCGTGCGTGCGTGCCAGTGCCTGAAATAGGCCTGATGGCAGCTGTCAGCTTCTATCTGATGGGAGACAGGGGAAGAGCAGGAGGGAGATGCCGAGATGACAGAGTGAGCACAGGTAGGAAACGAGGAGTCGGGCTGGTGGGATGCTGACAAACACCGCGGGAGAAAGATGGATGATGGGGAGGAGGTAAAGATGGGAGCACTTATACCGCAGGTACGACTCCCCGCAGCGCACATCCGCGGCAGTCCACGTCTCCAACGGCAGAGTCAATCTTACCTCAAAGTGAAATTAATCAGAACGGGATGTGGCAAAGCTGACACCGAGCAAATGTATGGTCATACATATGTATTAACACATTAAAATGCAAAGTTACTATCGGACAAACACACGAGCGCGCAAAGATTGATGGGCGGCGGAGGCGCGCCGTAACCTCGATTCGGTGACAGGAGGATTGGGAGAGAGGACTGCAGATGGGTTTGAAGCAGCTAACGGGGCGTTTTCTCTTCTCTTCTCGCTCATTTATAACTTGGGTTCCTTAAGTTTTGATCCCCCAAAAAAACAATAACTAGGAGCTGGAATCAGAGCAACAAGTCAAAGTTTTTTGTATTCATTTCTAACATTCAAAGCTGTTAATTAAATACATTTTAAAGCAAATTGAAACTAAATACTGCTCATCTCTGATTTCATTGGTAGAGAGACCAGAATCTGTATAGAAAGATCATGTTCTGTTTATTTCCAATGGCAAAAAGAAAATTAAAGTGTCCATTTTGTACATCTTGTCCTGCATGTGGATTTCCTGTCTCACTCCAGTTTGTGGAGTTTTAATATACATTTTCTGCTCTGAAGAAGTTGAATTTACTAAAAAAACCTGCCTGATTTTACTACTTATGTTGTGTTTCTTTAGGTACCTTTGATGCATTGCACCTACAGCCTGGTAACGTTCTAAATATTGTAACTTTAAAATGCTATATTATCCATATTTACAGGTTCATTATCTTCGTTGAGGATGTTCAGGTGTGCAACTCTGTTTACAAACAGAAAAAAGCTCTACAACCTCTACCCAAAAAGTATTATAGGATCTCGCTAATGATGTGTCAAGAGAAAGAGCGCAAAAAATAATTACACGTTAATGAGGAAGGGCAGTGATTTTAGATATTCAAAGTCTAGTAATTCAAAAAGTTATAATTCTTTAAATGATGATTATTCAGAAAATTAATGTCATTGTCTTATCAGTGTGTGTGTGTGGGGGGGGGGGGGGCACTTGTGGAAGTATGTGGAAATACATAAATAACTCAGTCCCAGCATCTGTTTCTGCCTTCGTATCTTATTTTGAAAAGATCATTAAGTGGAAACTATGGTCACAGGTGAGCTCAGCTTTACTGCCAGAATCTGTGCCCCCCCTCCATGTCGATCCACTGGATGAAATAAGACACATGAACTGCTGTAAGTTGGTTAAACATTTGGGGCAGTGGCTGGTAGACGGACGGGGCTGTGAGGGAAATTAGTCAAAGAAAACTGAATAATTAGCGACAAATTTGAACAATGTTTGAGCTTAAAATGACGTACCCAAAATCTAAACCGACATGAAAGGCTCAGCATTTTGTTGATGTGAATTACTTGGAACTAATGCACAACAAAAGCGTATCCCGCCATTTACGAAGCGACAGTCTTAATACGTAACTCATCCAACATTCCTCGGCTTTACCCTACAGATGATTCAGGCAATAAACAGGACCTTTGAAATGTTTTCTGGAAACACTCAAATCGGAGCCTCACCGCAAACGATTCTCACTTCACGTCCCCCCAACAAGATCTTAGTCTGATTGTTTGGCTCCCAAGTGAAATTGCACGTACGGCCCGATAAGCTGAAAAGAACTTTTAATCTGAAAAGTCCGCTTCGTCTGATTTAAGTAAAAAAGACCCCAGCTAGCTGGACAAATGGACACGGGCACTCCAGATTGCACTACTGACCCAAAAAACACGGATTCCGGCGTGGAAAGTGTAAAAACAAGTTAGTACGGATGAGTAAACCAAGTAAACCCTGCTTTTGAAATAGAATAAAGGACAAAAATGTAGCTTTTTTGCAGTAGTATTCACACCCAACGTTTCAGCTCTTAACCACAGACACTCATTTAGACAACTTGCGTGTTGAGAGCTTTGTTTGTTTGTTTTGTTTTGTTTTGTTTTCTTAAAAACATATTCTTCAGGACAAACGGCCACAAGGAAAACACTTCATGATTTATTGTTTCTATTGGGGAACAAATCTGAGTAAACACCAATGTTCGCATTCCAGAAGAGGAAAATTTGCTGTTTTTGTCCAAAAGTTTTGTTTCCCCTCCTCCTGCTGCCATCACCATCATACAACACATTGAATAGCAATGTGAGAAATACTGCATTCTAATGATAACTCAAATTAAAAAGGAAGCTAATCTCCATTTTGTGGCTAGTACCGTGTTGTTAAGACACTTGTAAAGGACAAAGTAATGGACCCCCCGTTTGCAGTTGTTCACTCTCGACAAGGCTCGGGGAGAGCAGCAAACCACATCTGACCTTTTTACCCCATCGCACACACATACACACACACAGAAATGCCGAAGGGGCTGACCTCTTTACGCTGATTAACATTCCATTAGGGGAAGAGAGAGAGACGAAGAGACACTTTCCCTCACCTTCTCGTCCCTAGTTTTTCCTCTTTTTCACTCCATTTCACCTTTAAATATACCTTTTCTTCCTGTTGGCCCACTTGAAGGCAATTACTGCATCCTTCCTCCACTGCAGAGCTTTTATTAAGCCCTTTCACAGTCTCTCCACATTCGGATCTAATTTCTGCCTCCGTTGTGTTAATGCAAGTATGTGCGCGTGTTTGTGCCGTTGTATTGTTAAGGCATGTGGCGGCAGGTCTGGTACGGAGCGCACAGCTTCACAGGAACTTGACTCATAATGTTGGGCTGATGACGAATGATGATGAATACCTAAATAAATACTTATAAAACTGATTTATTTTTCTGTGTTCAGCTACACGCACAAAATCAGATGAACACCCCACCACCAACACACACACACACACACACCACCAATCTAACAATCAGAGCAACACAAACAGAAAAATAACTAGGTGTTTCATTAACTCTTCCACACCTCTGTGGCTTTATTAAGACCTGTGACTCACATGTCTCCACACCTGCTTTCTGCTCTCCCAGGGCTCTTTTTCTCGGTCGACCGTACGTAAAGGCACGTGGCGGAGCTCGCCTCCCAAAGCCCAACTACATGGACACGATATTTGCTCCTCAAACTTAAAATACCGGTTTCTTAAAAGGGATGAATTCTCAGTGAGTGTGCTTTTCATTCCCCACCCCCTTTAAAATGCAACAACAAAAACAGCAGGTCGGTAGTTCAGAAGCCGCTTGAAGAAATACATGTTTTTTTTTTGGTTCGACACGTTTAACAAGGCTTTAAGACTAACTACACTATGTTCAGTCGCAGCCGATTTACTAACTAGAGTGAGCAAATATTCCAAAACGCATTTATTTAAATGCAGTTCAATATGTTACTATGACTACAGGTCGACAATAACTTAATTATTAACACTTCAATACAACTGAGCAAACATAAAACAGGTCAATACAGGCTGAATGTATTAGGGTTTTTTGCATAAAACTGTGCTTTTGGACTCTTTGCAAGAAGTGTATTATCTGTGTTTTGGCCCCGCTAATTACTAGTCACTTTTTTCGGTTTTATAGAACCTAAATAAACGGTCAAATGTATTTTAAGCTATGATCTGTGCCAATAAAAAGGAAATTAATAATGTGTTAAACAGATACAAGTTGGGAGGAAAGGCCTAGCATTCCCTGAAGAAATGCTTAGCTCAATATCTGTAACACTGACTGAGTTGTAGCCATTTTTGTTTATCGGTGGCGGCCATCTTGAAGCGGGAATGTACATAAATTCAATATTTGCTTTCATTTCATTCCATTTGGTAGTTTGTGAGATATTTTGCTAACAGAGAGTATGTGTTTGAGATGATGCTCAGCTACCACCACACCAAATTTTAGCCCAGTATCCATAAAACTGGCTGAGTTGTAGCCATTTTTGTCTTTGCTAAGGTCAGCTGGCTGTTGGATTAACTCCAAATGTTAGTCGGTTGTACATCCAAATATTTCTTGCTGAGAGTTTCATTAAAATCTGTCTACTGGTTAATGAGATGTTTTGCTAACATGACAGACAATCAAACACACACATACACGCAGACAAAAACATGGGAGGCTATAAATGCATGGACAGTGAGTAAACCAGCAAAAACCAATACATAGGAGCAGAAATGATTATTAATTCTCATTGCTTTTATTTAATGATAACAGCAGTCACACTGAGACAATTTAACATTAACATCAAGAGTCCAATAAGAAATGCTAAATAATTTGAAATTAGTGTAACATTTATGAGGCTCGTTCGAAACTTCCAGCCTCAGATACAGCTTGAAAGAGGCTAATTTTTTAAACAAATGAGTGCTGCAGTACTAACAGAGCTGAAAAACAAATTTTAATCCCTAAAAGTCCACAGCAAAAACGAAGTAATTACTTGCCACAGACATGCTTACAGAAAACAGCAAAACTTGTTTGTTGAGTAAAGGCCGAGCGATGCTCACACGCACAGAAAGGTGAGTCATTAAAAAGCGAATGAGGCTAAAAACAAAGCGAGGTGAGCGGCGCGCGGACCACCACAGCCCTGCAGTCCTGGCTTATTACTCGGGGGAGGAACACAAATAGACAGAATGACACAAAAGATGGACAGGAAGGAAACCCGGCACACCTACGAGAGAAATATCTTTCCAAGTAAGGTGCATAGGAGACCACACAACCGCGTGTGCGTACGGCACAAAGTGCAAAAAGAGCGGGGTGAACAATGAGTGTGCATATCTGCGTGAGAGAGAGTGTTTGTGTGCAGCTGAGTGTGAGCCGGACTCCAGCTGAGAGGGGAGGCAATGGCAATTCCCACTGACCTGAAAACTAGCCAGCAAGCCACCTCACAATACAGAGGAATGAGAGGAAAAAAAAAAAAGATGGAGAGAGAGAGCATGGGAAAAAACAAACTGTAGACAGTGATATTTAGAAATACAGGACAGAATTAATTCGTCCAAGGATTGCATTTCACCCAACGCACTTTATCCACAATGTGTAGGATCTTAGCTTTGACCGCATCAAACTTGAGCTCAGTATTTGCTCAATTAACTGAGTTACAGCCCTTTTTGTGTTGGCTAAGGCTGCTTCACTCTGGTGGCCATCTTGATTGGAGTTAACTCCAAAACTTAATGAGTTGTAGATGTACATCCAGTCATTACTTTGACAGTTTCTTTAAAATCCATCCAGTAGTTCATGAGATATTTTGCTAACAGACAGGCAGAGTTGACTGTAACACTTATGGCCCTTTTCCACTGATGCCTCTACAGCGCAGCTCAACGTGGCTCAACTCTGTTCAACACGGTTCGGGTGGTTTTCCATTACACTTCAGTAACAGCTCTAGTGGGTGGGTTCATCAAAAATTTGGGCGGTCCCAGAGTCCAAAAATTGACACCACACTCCTCACCAGCTGGTGGCGGTAATGCTCCATTAAGCTGCTTGCCAGCCACCATTAAACAGATAGTAGAAAAAAAGACCCCGAAAAAATACGCAACACAACAATGGGGGACATGGTAGCAATGTTGAACATTCTGCTGAGTCTGTGGCTTTTTGTCAGACTCCAAAAAGAAAAGACATGGAAAAGGCTGCGGGCAGCGAGGCGAAACACTCTGGAGAAGTACAGGAGAGTGACTCCCATTCCCAGCGACTCCACCCCATAACCAATCAGTGACGACAGTCTTCTGACGTCGCGTTTTCAGGCCAGCACGGTACAGTTGGAACCACAGTGAAGTACATTCTAAAAACGGGGCTGTTTCCACGAATCCTTGCTAGTGGAAAAGCCTTGGAACCGTGTTGAGCCAAGTCGAACGGCGATGTAGAGGCGCCAGTGGAAGAGAGCCATTAATGTCAAACTTTTAAAAACAGACTGAGTGTGAGACGTTATCGCTTAGAGTATGTGTTGAGGACAACTGTCAGCTACTACCTAGCCAAATTTTTTGTTTAATATCTGTAAAATTAAATAAGTTGTAAGCATTTTTTAGTTTGCTATGGTTGAATTGGGTTGGCTGCAAAAGTTTATCAGTTGTAGACGTACAACCAGTGATTACTCTGAGAGTTTCATTAAAATCCTTCCAGTGGGTCTTGAGATATTTTGCTAACAATACAGACAAAATAAAACACACACAGGCAAAAAACATTTAGAAAAATATTGATAAACCCACTTTAGAGATGATATGAAGGAACAGGCCTCGGATATTAACTGTGCTGCCAGCTCAAATTGGAAGAATTAAAAGCCAAACAAAGTGCAGATGGATAGAAAAACAAGGAGCGGATCATGTGAGATCCACGTTTAAGTCTTAACAGAGACTCAGTATGGATGTGTGGATGTGTGGCTCTTTTTTAGCTTTTGTGACTCCTAAAGGTCCCCCGCGGTCAAGAACGAATCCTCTTTCTCCCTTGTGCGCCCTTTTCATCCACTCGTTCCCCCTTTCTTTTTCATACACTCACTCTCCGTCCCCTCCCTCTCTTTTAGAGTGACGCCGAATGGCGCCCACCCCCACCCCACCCCCACGCTCCTTTCTCTGATGAGTGACTGATGAATGAAGTGGCTCTTTGAAGTCAAGAGTCACGGCAAGGCTGGTCAAGCGTGAAGAGATGCGCGGACAAAGGACAGCCGAGAGCGGAGGGGAAGGCAAAGAAAAGAAAGGGAGGAAGAGGAAAAAGCATGCGTGGGGGGGGGGTGTCTATTTGGCTATTCAACGAGAGAAAACGTCAAACAGAAACATCCATAAAGGCTGTACAAGAGTATGTGTGTGTGTAGGGGGGGCACAGCAAATTAGAGAGCACTGGCTACCTGTTTGCACGAGCGCATTTTAATACATCATTACGGTGCAAAACGTAAAGGACGGCGTCATGCAAGTGAGAAAAACACTGCAGGAACCACCAGGGGCCTCAAATATGTCTACTCTTTTTGCCTTGCTGATGTGGATCCCTGCTTATTGCTCACAGATTAAGATTTATGAGAATTTTACTTAGTCCGGCACCACTTCAATCAAAGGAAATAAAATTGAGGTTTAGTCCTAAGATTCTGTTTTGATTATTTATAGTGTATCTAGTCTGAGTTTTGTGTTTTGTGACTGCAGACTTCATTATTGTCAGTGCTAAGCATGCAGAAACAGGAAGGGGAGGAACCCAGATGTTTTCTGTGCTCATTTAGCAATGATGAGATCGTCTGTGAGAGCACCAGTCTGCTTCTTTTTATGTTGCTTCTGGTTCGTTCTAATGGAACCAGAAGTTTTAGGGGAACATTTCCTCTGGAAACTTGCCGTACAAGAGGTCCCGGAGAGGTTGTCCCTTTGGTTGCAGGACACAGAAGTGGGAGCCTTCCAAAAACTGCCCGCTATTTCCTGCTAGTGGATTAGGGGATTATTATTGGGGGGGAACTGACATGACTATGAACAGGGAGGCCTCAGAATGAGATGTCTGCCGAGTGGATTACTGCGCAGTCTGGACCGGTCTCTATGGAAGATCCAGAGTTTTAATCTGGTTCCATCTTTTGTTTAGGTTTTAATCTGTCCAAATATCTAGTTTGATTCTTTTAACATTTGGGTTTCTTTACAGTCAACATCACAGCCTCAAGCTGGTGGCTCAGGATTTAGACTTGTTTTCTACAAGACAGAGTTTTTTTTTTGTAATGTTTTTAAATTTAGGACACCACAGTCTCATTACAACAGTTTAGCCTCAATAGGACTGAGATTTCTCTTTCCATTAAACTCTAACTGACAACCAGTGAACAAATATTGATAGATCTTGTATATTTTCCATAAATTCGTCTTATAAATGCAACAACATAGCAGTCAGGTTACAGACCATTCTGAATTCAGGACCAGTTTCAAGGTGTTAAACCTTTCTGCTGCTTAAATGCCTAAACCGTAATTCCCCAACCGTCGTTATTGGACTTGTTCCGTCGAGTCCCCATTCAGTTGAGTGTTGTAGCCAAGGGGGATTTTCCACGAACTGTTACGCTTGTTTAAAAAAATAAATGAAAAAAAAAAAAGACACTGGCAGTTGACTGAGCATTTTATCCGGCGGATAACCCAGTCAGTGGTGGCCCGTCTACTGAAAGAGCAACACCTGTCTCTCTTTTTAAAGTAACGCTGTTTTGAAACAAACATTGGCGACAAGCTACAAGAGTTAGCTCGTTGGCAGGCTAGCTCCAGAAACTAATGAATTAACCAACATCAGCTTGTCAGGCTTTCTGGGTACATAGCAAGCTGAAGTTTCCCCTTTTTTAAGTTAACGGCACATGAAGAACTGCCTACCGTGAAATACTGTGAAACCGGACTATTTTTGCACAAGATCATCATACTATCAAAATTGTATACCAGTATACGCTTAGTCCTAACCCTAATGCTTGATATTTTCCCTGCATTGATTTAACAGTCAAACAAGAAGCATAAAACTGAGAGCACACAAAGTTAAGATTCATTTTCTTTTGACAGACAGCACAAGGCTGCTGGCAGACACATTACATAGCATGAGGGATCAAAAGGCTGATTTCGACATTACAAGACTTCTTCCTAAACTTCTCATACGAGGTATCAAAGCAGACTTTTTTCTTTTTTTTAAAGACTGACTGGTTGAACAGGTTTATAAACACCCACATCATAGACTTCACTTTGTTATTTGGCAGTCACCCCAACACCAACACCACCAGGTTTCTTTTTTTTTTTTTTTTCCCCTGCCCACACGACCAAAAAAAAAAAAAAAAACGACAAAAATAGAATGATGGCTTCTCAGTCATGCAGCTCCCCAGAGAACGAACTCTACACTCCTCCGGTGTTTATCTCAATCTCGCATCAGATCAGATCACCGGCAGATAAAGGCACATCCTGACACATCACTTCCTCTCTCTGGAGGAAGCTGACATGAGCCGGGGACCCGGGATGACAGGGTGCGCTGGCAGGGGCGATGAAGAAGCGAAACTTTTGACAGAGCAATAGGGAGCAGCAAACTGAGAGGAAGGCAAAGCGGGGAGGGGGAGGAAACAACAGAATATACAGACACTGAGAACGCTGAAACCTACATATGCGTGGCCCAGATCCACAGACAGGTATTAAGAGGAGGAGGAAGAGGAAGCAGGGCAGCAAGAGACAAAGAGGTGAACAGACACTAAGAATAGTAGAACTGGATTAGCTTTAACACTGACCTTTATTCAGCAGGGTGGCACTCCCTCACTGGCTCTTTACAGAAACGCTTCGTCCTACTTTTTAACTCTTTGAGTCACCTCAACTCCAGCCGCTCCAGCACAGAAACCAAACAGTACTAACGGTATGTAAGCCCAAACCTGAAGTAAGTAAAATTCTTTCAGTGAAAGGTTCAGGTTAGGGTTACGGTTTTGGCAATCTGCCCCATATGAAAAGGGCAAACCAGTTCCTGTGTTATCAGCAGAACGTTTAAATCGATTTTGATGGAGTGACGTGACCCAAAAACCTGCTCAGAATCCACTGCTAGAGGAAGAGTCGAGGCAAAAACGAGCCGACCTCAAAACGACCACCTCACTGACTGACATTAAAGGCAATCTGGAGACTTTTGCCTGCATCAATTCTTCATCTTAGCTCCGGCTGAACAAAAACAATGACTGAGTCGTGTTTTCACACTCGTGTTTTGATCTGTAAGGTCCTTTGTGCTTTAAAAGTGCGATATAAAAAAGAGAGGCTTGGTTAAGTGGCGTTAACAGCGCACAGCAGTAGAGGAGGAGAATTTACTACACAAGACAAAACAAAAGGCAGTAATCACTTTATTTGAACCATCATGCGCTTGTAATTCTTGGAAAACGTAACCAAACTTAATCAAGCTTCCAGGTAATGTTTATGATTGCTTTTCGTTCAGCAGTTTTGTTGCTTTAACGTGCGTTTATGTCAGCAATACAACTTTCCTCATTATATTTGTGACCTGACTCCCATCAACAATATTTACCTGGAGGCATTAAATCTTGTGACATATTCATTCCTCGTTGATGACATGTTGATGATAAGTTGTGATCAGGTCTGTATTACTAAAGCCTGCATTTTACTGAGCTGCAACTGCTGGTGACACAAACTTAGGTGAAAATAAACAAATTTTTACTTTAAAATCACTCTGAAATGGTACTTAAGACATGCTGGTGTCTGTAAGTAACTTTGAATAAATGCAACATTTGTGCAAATGGCATGCAGTCTTTTTATAAGCAATTTAGTCACAAAGTTTCTTAATTATCCTTTAATTTAACTGCAGTTTGTTCCCTCTTTCTGCCTTCAATCAGTCACAATTTGGTTTCATAGTTCATCAAACCCTCTCAAAGTTGTCAGAAGCTAAACTGAGCAGGGTTCCAGATGCCTGAGAAAACTCTGTGGCTATTTCCAGAAAAAAAAAAAAAAAAAAAAATTGCTTTGCAAAATTTCAGAACACATTCAGAGTTCTGTTAACGTGAGAGTGAGGGCGTGCAGGAAAATTGAGAACTCTCGCAACCGCTCCGAGACAGTTTGGAAACTCCCTCGTGAAAGGCGTCCGCAGTTTGTTGTCAACAGTCGCAGCCCGGTGAGACACCGGCTTAATATTCAGCTGACGAGGGTTTCCCCTAAAACGTGACAAGAAACTACTCTGATAGCAAAACAGAAACTTGAGTTTTTAGGGCTTAGTCACAGAGATACGAACTGAAATCTGTAACCTAAATAACTAAATAACTCAAACGTCCCCTGGAACAGACCCTAGATCCACTGAATATTCTGCACGGTAGAGAAAAAAAGAGCCTTAAATCATGTGGGTGCATCTCGACACAAGCTAACGCTGGAGCTAAAAGAAAAGTTCACTGCAAAGACAGTAAGAAAATGCTGCTCTGCCTCCAGGCAATCCACAAACCCATTTTTGCTAATCACATTCCCATTGTTAGTCAGGTATGTGAAAGGCAAAGCAGGACGGTTATGTAGGAAACAGTAGCGCGGTTCATCTGTGGATTAGAGCGCGGCCACACAAATCAAATAAACGCACAGTCCTATGAACACAGATCACCCCAGGCCACACATTTCTACACCACACGGCGCAGAAATGAAACGCACTGCGAGCGCTCGACAGTTTAAAGACGCCTCAGCCTTGGTGATCTACAGCTGTTATCTTTAAGAGGGGGAAAACATGTAGCAGAATGAGGAATCAGTTTTGTTCCTCCTAATGGGCTGATTGGTATCTTCATACACACACACGCAAAATCTTGAGGTGGAATGATGGACAGGAGAAAAACGGGAGACAAGATGGGAAAAAGACATGAAATGACACAGACAAGAGACGCTTTCTTTTGGGGGGTTTGTTAAAAGTAAGCCCACATGGTGTGTGTGTGTGACCATCACAGTGAGTTGGAACGCTTCCCCTTGATTCAAAAAGGTAGTATGTAAATTAGCATTTTTCCCACAATTCAATTACCACGCCTGCCATTCGCAGGCCTGCATTGACCGCCGCTCGCGCTCTTCTGCCTCATAAAGAGGGAAAAGATGACGCGTTTGCTTGTTTGTTTACACATGTCGAGAAGAGCTCAGACCGACAAAAGAGATGCTCCCAGACGACACCCTGTCTGAACTTGTCACGTCCAGACACATGAAAAGACAGTGCCGTTAATGGAGGCAGAGAGCCGTCCACGGGGACGTCTTTCTCGTTGTCCTTCTGTGTCTCCAAAGAGGAGACGGAGACGAGAAGGAGAGAAAAGATGAAGAGTAAAAATCAAAGAATGAAGCACTACCAGGCGAAGGAGCTGAAGCAAAGACAGGGGGTCAGGGTTGGTGCTCAGAAAGAGGCCGAGCGACAGAGATAAGACTCAAACTCTTTGAAGTAATGCATATCACCCGTCACATTTTACGTCAGCTTTAAACTAAGATCATCTTATAATGAGGATGAGTCAGAGCTAAAGCCATTTTGATCAATCTTTGTAAACAGCATGCGCAACTGCAAGATTTTGCAAGAATTGTTAGTGCTCAGAGTGTGTGTTGCGGATGACTCTCAACAAATACCACATCAAATTTTGGCTCAATGTCTGTAAAACGGATTGAGTTGTAGCTACATTTGTGTTTTCTAATGTTGACTGGCTGCTGCAGTCATCTTGAATTGAGGTGACTTCAAAAGTTAATCAGTTTCAAAGGCACATCTAATGGTTACTTTCTAAGAGTTTGATTAAAATCTGTCCATTGGTTCATGGGAAATTTTACTAACAGACAAAAATGAATGATGCCAAAAGTTAGAGCCAAAGTTGTTTTAAGCAAAGATACTGTGCAGTGTGTAGCACGTGGAATATGTGTTGTGAATTAGTCTCAGCTACCACCACACCAAATTTTAGCTAAACATTTGTATAACTGACTTCATTATAGCCATTTTTGTGTTGTTTAAGCTCAGTTGGCTGTGGAGGCCATCTTGATCTGGGTTGACTCCAAAAGATAATCCGTTGTAGATGTACATCCAATGATTACTCTTCTAAACGTTTCATTAATATCCATCCACTGGTTCATGACATATTTTGCTACCAGACATAGTTGACTCCAGCAGTTAATGGCAAAGTTTTAACAGATCTAGCACAATGTTAGCTCTTGGAGTACAAGTTGGGATGACTCTCAGCTACAGTTGTAGCTGTAGATCCAATGACAGCTTACTGAGAAAATCATTCAAATTTGTTCAGTGGTTCATGAGATTTTTTGTTAACACGACAAACAAAGACGCACACACACAGACACGGGCAAAAACATCTTGCCCTTTTGCTTTCAGGCAATAACCAGGAAGAGAATGCTGGAACGGGAGACACTGACTTTACAGCGAGATGGGCTAATTACCTCTGCGAACCTCTTGTTTGATTAATTGGCTGTAATCCCATTCTCATGGATAGCATACCATAGCACTCCGCAGCACCACTTATTAACCAGTATAGAAACGCGCATTAATCACTCAGTCACTCTTAGCTAGCAACGCTAATGCTAGGCTAGGATAAATCAATAGGCTATAATCCTGTTGGCGGAGCCGCTGCAGCGTAGCGGCTCCAATTACCAGCCGTAGAAATGTCTGCTAATCATTCACCGCACGGTTATTTGTCCACGGGGCCGCGGAGCCGACGCAGCGGTGGCGGTAGCTTGACATTTGACAGTCAGCAGCAGAGGGTGGAAGAGAAAGAGTGACACAGAGAGTACCAGAGGCTGTGTAATGATTAAGAAACACATCACTCCCGCCTCCCGCCTCCCGCCTCCCGCCACCCCCACCCCTCCCCATCTAT
>JAOXNZ010000002.1:7700383-7714284 GCA_028566095.1 Kryptolebias brasiliensis | reverse complement strand
GTTTTTCTTGCTATAGAAACTACACCTGGACCGGCCAGTTGAGCTGTTGAGGCAGACGGCCGCCCATCCTGAGCCTGTTTCTGGTTCTGGTTCTGCTGGAGGTTGTTAAAAGGGAGTTGTTCCTTTCTACTGTCGCCAACGTGCTGCTCAGGATGAGAGACTGCGATGAACGCAATCTGCTGTCTTCCTTAGACAGATAACTTTGACTAACAGTATGTTACAGTAATGTATGTGAATGTTTTTGTACAGTGCCCTGAGATGAACTAAACTAAAATAAACTGAATTGAATTGAATTTATTTAAATCTAAAACCAGATGTAGACATATGCACAACTTTTCCTTTTAGGCCATATTTATCTATCTGTTTTTCTTTTATCTTAATCTTTTTTTCTCTCTGCTTCTTTTCCTGTCAGATTACAGTTCAGCTAAAGAGCAGGTTCCTGCGTACAGAAGCAGCTGCGTGTCATTTTAAACCCCTTCTGCAAGAACTCCTCCGCGTAGCGTGCACTTTTTATTTGCATAATGCATTCATTTTTGATGAAGTAGTTTAAAAAAAAAAAAAAAATCAAACAAGTTGTGCCCTTGAATGTTTGAATAAGTACAAATCACAGGGCGTCTGACCGCACAGCCACAGTAGGGATGAACGTTGAACACGCAAAAACAACAACTAACAATGTCACAACACTGTTAAGGTCACTTAACCTGATTAAAAGCTGCCTCTGTCAGCTACTTGGTAATGCTGGCATCACTATGACTGTTGACAATGTAAACTTTTCCTTCAGCCTGAGCACAGAAAGGTGTCCAGTAATCCATGTTTAGCTTTTTTTCTTTGTTTTGTGTACACATGTGGTGGATTTTCCAAAAATAATGGTGGTAACATGTTATGTATAATGTCATAAAATCAGTCAGGACCTAATATGCATCATGCAAAACTGACGGCAATGTGAAGGATTATAAAACAGTATTCTCAGCATTTTTTTATTTTAACATTTTAAAATGGTCGCAATGCACTTTGAGATTCATCCCCCGCTCAGATAACCATCAGCTTGTCAGGCCTTTCCCGATCAAACTCCACTAAACTCTGTTTCCCCAACAGGTAAGAAAGGAATTGTTCGCAACCTTTTCACAGAACCCCACTCTAAAGAGTCATAACTATCCCTTTAAGAGCATAAATAGTAAGAGTTTACATGCATTATAAAGAAGTAACACAAAGTTAGTCTTGTATTTAAATTTGCACCAGTTTCTAAACATACCCTTATTTTTTTTTCCTCCAGCTCTGACATTTGGGTTTCAACAAATAGCTCCTCCAGGTAATGTTTGGGAAACTTCTGGTGTGTGTGTGTGTGTGTGTGTGTGTTACAGAGGCTTATATCTTTTAAACATCAGCAGTTTTACATCTTCATGGAACCGATTTTGCCCTCCAAAAGCCTCGCAGAAGTGCCAGCGTGCTGCAGACTCCCAGTTTCTTGTCTTGTCACCTGCTGGGAGAGTTAGTCGATGCACTTTCAGCACTTTTAAAAGTGTTACGCATTAAGTTGCCAGTTTTAAGCAGAGTGGAAGCCTCCTGTAGGGAGCTACTACGTATTCGCTCCAAAAATAGAAGGAAAAAAAAAAAAAAAAACCCAGCAGACATGCAAATTAGTGGCTGCTCTGAGGGAAGACGTGTCCACGTTCATTTCATTTTACATTTCCAATTAAATGTGACAGTAATGGAGAGAATACATCAGGTTTATGATTATGGTGAAATAATGACATATAAAGTCCATCATGGCTGCAGGCAGCAAAAGTCAAAGGTGAACAATAATGTTTTGCTCGTGTCTGTACTCATATTCATGTGTCTGTTAGCAAAATATCTTATGTACCACTGGACAAATGTTAATGAAACTTGCAGAATGTAATCACTGGAGGTACGTCTACAACTGATTAACTTTCACTGGCAACTCAATTCAAGATGGCTGCCACAGCCAACTGACCCTAAAAAACACAAAAATAGTTTTAACTTAGTCAGCTTTACATATTCTGAGTTAACCTTTGGTGTAGTAGTAGCCGAGGATGATCCCCAACACATATTTGAAGCGCTAACAGATTGGGCAATTTTGACCATTACCTAATTAGAGTCAACTGTGTCTGTTAGCAAAATATCTCATAAACCATTTGATAAATTTATATGAAACTTTCTGAAAATAAGTATTGGACCCAACACTACAACTGATTAGCTTTAGGAGCCAGCCTAATTTAAGATGGCTGCTACAGCCAACTAACCTTAGAAAACACACAAATGGGTATAAGTCAGTCAATTTTGTAGATAAATGTCCTAAGATTTGGTGTGGTTGTAGCTGAAATTGATTTACAACACATACATCAAGTGCTACTCAATGTGCACAATCTTTGTTTAAAATTTTAACATTATCTGCTGGAGTCAATCGTGTTTGTCTGTTAGCAAAAAATCTCAAGAGCCACTGGATGTATTTTAAAGAAACTCTCAGAAAATAATAATCAAATGTAGCTCTACAACTGATTAACTTTTGGAGTCAATCCATTTCAATATGAGTGCAACAGCTAATTCAAATTAGCCAAAACAAAAATGGCTTCAACTCAGTCAGTTTTACAGATATTGAGCTAAAAATTGGTGTGATAGTAGCTGAGAGTCATTCACAACACATACTCTGAGCATGAGATCTTACAATATCACATGAGGTCGCGCATAATAACATTATTTTCAAGGTTTGACCAAAACAGCTACAACTCTGTCATTTTTCATCATAAGATGGACTTAGTTTAAAACTCTTGCATGAAAGGCAACAGACGATATGTATTCCTTCAAGGAGCGGTAAGTCTTTATTTAATAACATTTTCTGTTTCGTGTTTTAAATTATTCAAGTGTTTTTCTCCTCTCAGGATGATCTGTAGTTCATGGAGTCACTTGGTTGTTTTGATTGGTGGTCAGACTATGACCTCTGTGTTGCTGAAGATCTCAGGAAATTAATTTTCCTTCTCTCTTTCTCTCGCTCCCTGCTTTATAGATGAGTAGTTGCATCATTAGTATGCCATTAGCCCCGATCATTGATTCCTCCTGCAGATCTCCGCCCTCCCTCCCGTTCGCTGACACAGAATTCTGAGGAGATCCGTGAACTTTATCATCTTCGGCGTTCCAGTTTCCTCCCCGAGAATTCCCACTGGATCAGCACTTTCCTCCCCTCCAGACCTTTTCTAATTATCTTGTTCCTGCTTTTCAATAAATAATTACAATAAAGGCCATCAATCAAAAGCGAAACATTGATAACTGAAGGGAAAGTCCAATATCCCTTTGGCACAGCCGTCCTGCTGTCATAAACGCAATGACAGACTGTGTGTGATGGGGTATGTGTGTGTGTATCCTGTTGTGAGAGTTTGTAGCAGCAAATAATTTTCACATAAATCATGTGCTATGAGATAGATGAGAAGCTCCGGTGAATACAGTGGGCTGCTGTGATTAAGCTTTGTCTGTTTATGTGTGTGCAGACTTGTGTGTGCGCGCAGTTTTAAGACGATAACGGGTACAAAAGCAAACAAAATATGATCAGGCACTACAGTTTGACCAAGAAATAAGCTCAGGCTTAGCCCACATGCACTAAGCAGCTCTATTGCATTCTGATTAGTAGACACACACACACACACACATACCTGGATATGCTAATGTCAGTCTACAAAGAGAGCTGTGGGCTAGCCTCTGAGGTGCCAGTGATTGGTTGCTATCTGTCTTGCCTGGAGGTTTGGCGAGGCGGCCAGGCCACCCGCCAGGCTCGGCCCGGACCACGAGCTCTGATATCGGGGTAAAAACGCGAGGCGTCCTCGGCGTCAGCCTACAAGAAGGGCTGCCTCAGGCCTCCTCCGAGCCTCAGCCTAAAATGAGTTTCTGCGCCTGGCAGCTCAGCCGAAGCCGACGCCGTTACAAGTTGCCGCATTACACAAACACGCCGGCGCAGATGCACAAACGTCAGTGTGTGCGATCGCTAATCTGTAATCGCTCTCACACCGTACCCGCACCTGCTCGGCCACTTCCAGAGGGGAAATTAGAAAATCAGAGAGAAATGTCTGTTAAAAGAGTAAACACACTAGTTGCGTTTGAACGTGGGAGCCTGAATGCATTAATTATCCTGTTGCTTATGTAGGCACTGTGCTCTGAATATCAAAACACTCTTACACCCCCATACATTCATCATGATGCAAAGCCAATCACACAGACACACACATACGTACACGGTGATTTCACAATGAAGAAATACCTTCAGCTGGAATTGAAAATATTCTCATTGTTGCTTTTTTCCTCTTCTCTACTTATATCTGCATCTTTCTTTTTCCGTTTAATTGGTCTAATACGTGTCAGCGACAGCGCAAACAGAGGTAAATTAGTTTGCATCAAAACACAATCCCACCCGAACTCGAGCTGCAAATGCGCTGAACGCATAAAAACAAAGCGTTTAAGCTTTCAGAGAGAAGACGGCTTGGAAGACAGTGATTTGCTGGGATTCGGAGGGAAGTGTTCGGTATGAAACCGGGTTTGTGTTAGGACGGAGTCAGGCAATGGGTAGAGCCAGGCATATCTGTCTGCAGGGGAGCAGATGGAGGGGGAGAGAGAGCGAGAGAGAGAGAGAGAAAGGGGATTCTGAGGCGTCTGTGACGAGACAGAGCATGAAACAGTTTGCTAGGCATATCTAAAGATAGAGAGAAGAGCTGAGAAGGACGGGAGGAGAAGGTTAGCAGTGGGTGGCAAAGCAGCCAATAACGCTGCATCCTTAACAGGTGAAAAATGCGTCACCAAATACATCCACGTCCAACATAACGGTGACTTCTCATCGTCATCCGCGGATGCAGACGTTTTATTTATTGCACCTGCTTGCCTCTGCTTACACTCATTATGATGGCCTGTGGCGATTCTTATTTGTGTCAGTCTTGTATTTTTGTATGAATTAGTCGGGGAAAACTGCAAGTTTATGTAAACAAGACACCGAATGTGGCCCACATTGTACATTTCCTCATACAGCTTTAAAAGCTACTGTAGAACACCCATTTATGAAACGTTTTTCTTTAGTTTTGCTAAAAAAAGATATATTTAATAAATGCCAAGCATTCCTTGAAGGAATGGTTTTCATGCCTTAGACTAAGATCGCCTTATGTTGAGAAATGGCCGAGCTGCAGCCGGTTTGGTTATCTGCAGTCTCATGCAAAATTACGTTGTGTTTGAAAACTCTCTGTTGCAGTGAACTACAGATGGGGTTTCTGCATGGGCAGTCTTTAGTTTAAGTAACCACAGATATCTATGTAAATAACTGTCTAATGCAAAAGTGCCACTGTTTAAAATTTCAAATAAAGCAGTCACTTGAATCGCTATCATTTTTTTGTGGGTTGTGTTGTTTTAAATAGTGAAAATTTCCTTTTAAACAGCATAAAAGCCACTGTTACTCTTCTGAATAATAATTAGCTTGACTCACTCATTAAAATATCTTTCTAATTCTTCAAACTGGGATCGCTCTGACTGCCGCCTACCGCCAGTTAGACACTGACAACTCAGAAATTCTGCGCACAACCTCACTTCAAAACATAACTATCCACTTAAAAGGTATTTCAGGAACAATTACATACCACTTGTTTTTATTAATGATAATGACTTTCGTGCCAAACAACCCTTGAGTAATTCTTTTATGATCACTCCACCTTTGGAGTAAAACACTTTATTTTCTGTGCGTATTATTTATGACTATAATGGACCTCCAGCTGTTTTCTTGGTTGCCGATAAAAGCCTTAGAAGTTATTTCTAGTTAATAACTTTGGAGATATTTCTTGGAAAATGAAAAGAACAGCAGCAAGCTTTGCTTCGGTTCTCCTTCTTTGTTCCAGCACGTTGTCCACTGTGTACAGCACTTGAGATAATGTTAGCTTAGAAATGAAGACCGCTGCTGCCAAAACCCTAAAACACGTGCACGAATAACAGGAAGTAATTCACAGAAATAACTGCAACTCATTAATACTAAAGTTTTTCTGAAATATTTAGTTTTATAATGCAGCTGACTGCAGTTCCAGCCTGAAAGTTGATTTCTTTTTGACTCTTTGTTTAAGAACCAATGTGTTGAGCGGTGCGGACGGAGAATTATTGTTGATCTTTCATTTCCTGCCCAGATTTACTGCCAAGCAGCAACGTGTCCGAGTGTCTGATTCACTCAAGGAAGTGAGGATAGATTGCTTCTATTTCAAGGCATCCTGTGAAGCATTTGTTAGAAACAATCACGAGTTTGTTTACATAGAGCATGATTTTCGCCAACAAACGAAGAAACACAGTCAGTGCGTGTTGGTCTGTACAAAACCTTTGCAAAATTCTTCTTTTTGTGGTTTTTGTTGTTTCTCATTTGTTTTGGCACGTTGCATTTTTATGATGATCTCTATGAGAGGTTAACATGTTGCAGTCGACAGAATAGTGCACTTATGCTTGTGCAGGTAAAACACAAGAAGCTGTTTGTTATGAACCTCAGAGATTCACAGGTAGCTTTAAGCCTCTACTGCCAACTTCATCATCTCATTAATCTGACGCATTAAATCAAAATGTTTGGTGCCTTTTATTGGATTGGATGATTAAAGTCCGAAGAACAATTTAACAATTCCTTCATTTAACAAGCAGGAGTCTCAGTAGCTTGTGGAAGAACCATACTCAGCCACAGCGGCCTGGCACCTCCTCCTTACGCTGCTCACGAGCTTGGTCACACACGGCTGTGGGATGGCATCGTGTTCTTCAACCAGCATTTGTTGTAAGTCATCCAGTGTGGTTGTGTCAGTGACTCGGGAACAAACAGCTCCTGTAAACTAGAAGAAAGAACGTGTTTTGGTTCCTGTTCGAGGAGGTTTCCAACAAACAACTGACCAGACAGCTGAACAAGAGCCACGTCAGAGAATCATGTTCAGCAATTCTAAAACCTATCTTCCTTTAGGAATGGAAAGACTCATGGGAGTTTGAATATTTGTATTTATAAGAATGAGTACAACCTTAAGTATTTTTCTTCTTCAAAGCCTGTCTTTGTCGCTTTCATTTCTTGTTTTCAAACTGAGGAACCACATTCACCCCTGCTACTGGGAATGGTGCCTGAAATGAATAAAAAAAAACAAAAACAAATTATATCATCTAAATAAGTCAAAAAATATACAGTTTTGGTAGAAATTAAGAACAAAATTCCGCCATGAGCAACACGAGAGACTGATAAGGTTAAAAAACAAACACATAAATGACTATAACTCAGCCAATTTTTACAGATAATGAGCTAAAATGTGTTGTGTTGTAGCTGAGAGTCATGCTCAAAACACACTTGATCAAAACAGCTATCACTCTTACAATAAGCGTACATTCGTAGGATTAATTAAATATAACCTTACCTGATTAGTCAACATTGTTTCTAATAGAGAAAACAGCTCAACAAAGGTCCAACTCCGTATAAAGAGCTGAAACATGAAAGTATCCTTTATGGTGAAAACAAGAGAAGCTTGTTATTACCATTTCAAATGAAACTCGTCGTAATCACGCTGCTTCCCAGTGAATTTCAGGACTTTATTTAAGTCTGTGCCGGCTGCCGTGACCAAATAATGAAGCTGCTTTAACTCCCCGTTAATTCGGCTCTTTGTGCCGCAAGACGCGGCGAGCCTTAAGGAAGAAGGGCTAGCGTTGCCGCCATCAAAGAGTAATGACTTGTGCTGCTCGTTTAGCCATGTTTATGTGTGTGACACTCATTAAACAAGGTCTAGGCGCGTTTAGTGTTTACAGATGATTATAGTCAGAGACATCAGCAGTGATTGCAATAGAAAGATAATTGCGCCAAACAAGCGTCAGGGAGGTTAGAGTGACTCTCACATGCACACATATACATGCATATTCATTTTAATTGTCATGTTCTTGATTTTCCTCTGCATCTCTCCAACCTTCACCCCCCCTTCATCCACCTTTTCCTGTCTTCCTCTCACCTCTCTAATCCCAGAGAAGTTACTAACACCTGTCACTAAGTGTACAAGCTGCAGAAGATAATTAATCAGACGCTGCAGCACACACCCACACACACACACACACACACAGAGCGCAGAGCAGGTGTTCTTAAACTTTGAGGAAATAACTCAGTAGCTGCGATGTAAAACCATCAGTTAGATCTGAGTGTTTCTCAGCCTCAGTAAGTGTGTAAATGTACTCTGTTGTAAACTCATGAATTACTTTCCCATAATGCATTCTGTCAGCCTGACCTTGGCGAAGGGACTCTGCCCACCGCCCTGTAAAACAGGCAGTAATGCCGGGCCTGTCAGAAATGCAACACACACAAACACACACATGTGCAGCAGAGTGCGGAGTATATTTGCAGCAAAAGAGCAAAAGAGAATAGAGAAAAGAAGGTGAATTTTCTTTCAAACGTTCGAATATTTGAGAACATTATGTATTAAAATCCAACAGCAGCTCAGGGTTTTACCGTGATGCAAGAATTCCTTTCAAACTTTAACACTAAAAACATGACTTAGATTATTAGAGGATGTCTAAAATACTGAAATGTTTTGAGGGTTTTTTTCAGTTGCATGTATATATTAATATACCAATGTGTCTTAACTACTGCATTAATCTATGAATTACTTCAAGGTATTTTGCACATTACTACTAATGGTAGACCTTGCATATATAATGTATATACAGTACAGTGGGTTAAAAAATTCTTTATCTCTCTTGGTAATTTTTCTATTTTGTTGCCTTACAACCTGGAATTTAATTGGATTTTTAATTAGATTAAAAGCAATCATTTTAATTCATAATAGAGGATTGTATTATTTAATGAGTAAGATCAGCTTCAATGTGATATTTTTTTTTAACCTTTTGCAGCAGTTTCAGCATCATGTGTCTCTTCAGGACCGTCTTCAGGATCTTGGTCCATCTAACCTGAACTTTTTGTCCAAACGTCTCCAGCTCCTTCAGGTTGGATGGGAGCTGTTTGAGTCCAACAATCTTTAAATCAAACTAGAGATTCTGAGCTGGACTGAGGTCTGGACTTTGACTGGACCACTCCACATCATCTTTTACACATCTGGGGAAGAAATTCCAACCAGTCCAATTTTATTTATTTATTGATTTTAAGCGATGGTTTGTTCCTGGTCACTCTTCCCAGAAGTCCAGCTCTATGTAGCTTATGATCCTATGGACAGATAATACATGCGCACAAACCACTTCTTAGTTTTATATTTTTAAAATGATTTGAACCCATTGAACTTCATTAATTTGGAGTATTTTTGGCCAAACATTTCAGTGTCTTTTTCTTTATATCATGATATGTTTTTAACTCCCACCTCTCACATTCTTCTTTTATTTTTTGCCATGAGTTTCAATGTTTCATGGATTATGTTCATCATGCATTTAAATTATGAAATATGCTTAAAAAAAAAACGCTTTTTGCAATGTCTGTTTAGTGCAAACTGACACAGAGCAGTACAGTATGTTCCTCTTGCCTTTTTTTCACATTGACTTACTTAAGCATTTTGGGATGTTTTTCATAGATTGTGGGGTCAGTGTTTAAACCAGAAAGTTCCAATACAGAGAGGCTTTGTTTTGGCTTGTTAGAACAGAGATAAAGTCACAGAATGTACAATAAAATCCCATTTCCGAGCACAATGAAAACATCCTGTGTGATGAAACAAAACAAACTGCCACCTTAACCTCTTGTCTACCAGTAGTAATTTGTCCTCTGTGGATGACATCTGTAAACCTGAATATCTCTCAACCCACTGCATACTACTGAATTAACTCCTTTTTACATTTAGTGCTTTTCAATGACACCAAATGTGCAGGGGTGGGGCTGATTAGATTAGAAGATTGGGCAATTTTAAAAAGAATTGTGATTGGACAATATTTTTTTTCCTGGTAGTCAGGAGGATAAGCAAAACAGTCGTCATTTATGCCTTTTTGGAGTAACCAGCTTATTCACAATAACCCATAAGAATCAACAGAGAGGGTGTATAAATCTGTTTTTGGATTATTTTTTTTTATATTAAAACCAATTGTCGATCGCACACAAGCAGGTTTCCAAAAGCCTCATTTTGAAACGGCTCCCACCTTTCCCACCTTATCAGGACAAAGTCGGGTCTTCATGGGTCCACACGGTGATGTTGGATAACAGCCTGCTTTGCATTTCTGATTTTGAACTACAATGTGTAGTTGGATAATTAAATATACAAGTATAAACTTAAACAAATCAGAAGTAATAAATGTGACTTGTGCTGCCAAAATGAGTCAGAATGAACACAGGCTGCAGTACAAAATAAATATATATATTATTTTTTTTTTGCCATTACTGAGATTTACCTAAAAATGAGTCCATAAAGACACCATCTAGTGATCCCAGTAACTAAAGTAGCATATAATCTTCTTAATCTACCTATGAGTTAAAGTTTTATTACAGGTATGTCTTCAGAAGGAATCGTTTGTCTTATAACTTTTATAATTTCCTTTAAAAAATGACTGTTTCTCTCTGCCGGCTGCTGTAGCACGCTGAAATCCCATTGTGTAATGTTTGGCATTATTGTGAAGCTTGGGAATCCCCGTTTGTTTAGGCTTCACTCCAGATCAATAAAAATTGAGTTTTCAAACTGCCACTCTTGTAAACAAAACTATTTAGTTGCTAGCTGGTGATAAATCGCCACATTTCAACAAACTACGCATCACTTTGAAGCATTTAAAGACGGAGAATTTGAAAATAATAGCGAATCAGTATTGAAAAATTCCTCATTGTGACTCCGTTTGCTGCACTGGTCACAAATATTAAGAGGATGTTTCAAATAATTGAACTGTTGAGTTCAGTGGAGCAAAAACTGACTTGTAAAGAATAGTATACACCAGGGGTGGGAAACCCTGGTCCTCGAGGGCCACTATCCTGTATGTTTTACTTGTTTCCTTGCTCCAACACGCCTGATTCAATCCTTATATTACCTCTTCATGTTCTGCAGAAACCTGTTAATCACCCATTGATTCAAATCAGGTGTGTTGGAGCAGAGAAACAAGTAAAACCTGCAGGACGGTTCTCCTCGAGGACCAGGATTGGCCACCCCTGGTATACACTATTATTTACTGCGACCACAAAAAATGTTTTGGTTTTTTTTTAGGTTTCCTGGCTTGAGGATTGTCTGCTCTGTGTAAAGTCAACAAAAAGACAAATTTTAGGTTCCAGGGAAACTTTAGGAACAGGATCTGGATGGTTCCCTGCAGATTTGGGCATTTGATGCAATTTAAACAACCACTTGAGAAACATGTTCCGACCCTAAAAGTAAATTGTCTTCTATGTCTTTTATGGTTAAAGACAGCACCTTTGTCTATATATGATTGATAATAGTTGGTAAATATGAATAAATTGTATATTTTCTGCACTATTTAAGCCAGATTTGGACTTTTGATTCTTACTCCCTTCAAGGGCTTCCTGTTCGAAAACAATCCAAATACACACACACACACACACACACACAAATCCCCAAAATAGAATCATGTGCAAAGATTTTTGCAGACAAGTCGCCTGCTTGAAAAAAATCTGGATGTAAAACCTAGAAGTCAGTTTTTTTCTCCCACCTTGTTCCTTCTGTTGCTGCGCAGCCATCATTGTTTTTTTTTATTGATTCGTGTTTTGTTTTTCTGTTTTATTGTGATTTTTGCGCATCAGTCCTACAGTTATGTTTTTGATTATTATTGATTTAGCCCTTGTTGTCAGGCTACAGAGACCTCACATTTCAGTAGCTTCTAATTACACACACACCCACAAACATACTAACCTTGCTAAATCTAATTGCATGCTCTGCTTATGGCCCCGGCCCACAAATTACAACAGTGATCCGACACCATCAATGAATGTGGGTGCCACTTTTTCAGGCTGAATACTTGTGTGAGGTCGAGGACGCAAATTCATGTTGTGTCGACGCTTTCTTTGATGCAGTTTTTGTGAGTCTTTCTTAACCTCCCCAACGTTTTCATCTTCCTTCCTCTCCTGTTTCAACCCACACTCCTGGTTACTGCTGTTGATTCTGCATCAATCACGGCAAAATCTAATTTGTCAAACCTGTGTCGAGCAGGGCCCTCAACCCCGTGCTTCTGTCTTGCGCGTCTGGAGCCCCGCGAATGAGATGTGTAATAAGGTAACAGGAGGGTGGTGGTGGTGTGGGGGGGGGGGGATCTGCTGGGAATTAAAAAACAGAAAAACAGACTTTTTACACTTTGAAGTGGGAGTGGATCAAAAACAACAGAGGAGTCTTTGTGGTACAAAAGAAGAACGCTCTCCCCTTCATCCGTCTCCGCTCGTTGCGGCACCTTTTCTTTGCGACCCGCCTGTCACTCTGAGCTGTCACGTATCACAAGCGGGCCCCCAGCCTGCCCCGCCACCTGCACCGTCTCTGCCTGATCCGGGGGAAGAGATCTGACTCGGAGTGCGCCGAGCTGTTTATGCGCCTCTTGAGGAGTTACTGCCACTTGGAGCAATTTGTGCACTCTGTTTGTATGTTGGTACACAAGCCCTTAAAAAATGCAGTATACTCTGTCTGTTTGTCTTCTCATATCTGGGTCATATCGTGAGCTTTTAGTACTGTAGTGGCACCTCACAGGCAATCTCCCTTTCCTATTATTTCAGCAGACTCAGGCTTTCTCTTTGATTTTAGTGGCTGTCAGCCGTGCAAAGCCTTCTCTGCTATCGGTGCAGATGTTAGGGACGTACAGTACATCTCATGTCCCATCAGTGCACCCTTTCAGAACACCACCGCTGCCACTCTCCCCTCTGTCCCATGTTCTTGACACGGGAGTCATTTGTCTTCCTCGTGTCCGCCGCAGTGATGGGGGATAACGTTGGAGGCAAGTGGAGCAGACAGGGCAGTATTGGAATATCGATCCTCTTCCTTTCTCCCCATCCTCCTGCAGGAATTTTTATTTCTGCCCGTGTGATAAAGTGACTGCTGCTGATGGGTTTTGGCTCAAGACATTGTTTCTCATACCTTTTGTGCTTGTGTTTGAGAGCAATTTCTTTCTAGTGGGAGGTGATTTTTTTTTTCTTTTTGTTCCTCTGTTACTTTTCCCACCACCTTTCACTTTACCTGCAGTGTCTGCTTTTACACTGTGCACCAAGTTCTAATTTATACCTCTGCATCATGGGTATTTTTTACTGCCACCATGACAATAATTGCTTGTGTTTGTCTGTCTGTTAGCAAAACATCTCATAAACCACTGGATGGATTTTATTGAAACTAAGAAAGTGAAAGTAATCACTGGCTGTACATCTACAACTGATTAACCTTTAGAGTGCCTCTGATTCAAGATGGCTGCCACAGTTAATTGACCTTCAAAGACACAGAAATAGCTACAACTCTGTCAATTTTGCAGATGCTGATCTAAAATTTGGTGTGGTAGTAGCCGAGACCCAACACATATTATGAGTGCTAACAGATTGCTCAAGATATTTATTTGAAATTTTTTCATTACCCATTTGTAGTCAACTTTGTTCATCTGTTAGCAAAATACCTCATGTACCAAAGGAGGGATTTTAATGAAACTTTCAGGAAATGATCCTTGGATGTACCCCAACAACTGATTAATGTTTGGCATCAAAGCAAATCAAGATGCCTTCCACTTTTGAATGACCTCAGAAAAAACAAAAAAGGCTATAATTTAGTGACTTTTACAGATATTTAACAAAAGTTTAGTGTGCTTGTAGTTGAGGGTCACTCACAACACATAGTCCAAATACTATGTATTTTGCAAGATATTTACTGAACAATTTAAGATTAAATGTTAATTAAATGGGGTAGCACAGCGGAATAGTGGTTAGAGCTGTCGCCTCCCAGCAAGAAGGTTGCAGGATCTCATCCCGGCCTGGGGCCTTTCTGGGTGGAGTT
>JAOXNZ010000002.1:7681958-7698635 GCA_028566095.1 Kryptolebias brasiliensis | reverse complement strand
CTCAACACAGGAGAGCCACCTCTTCAGGACAAGACTCAGCTGTTCACCTACACCTCAAGGATAAGGGACACTCTTTTAAAGACCACAATGTTCATATTTTAGACTGAGAAGACAGATCGTTTTTCAACACCTTCATTCATTTGTCCAGAGCAGTCATCCTCCAACAAGAGAGTTGGAAGTTCAATTCCTGGCAGCAGGTACATGTCAAAGTTTCCCTGGGCAGGACACTGAACCCCCATTGGTCTATGTAAAGCACTAATTAGACTCCACAGAAGGATTTATTCAGATTAGCTTTGAAGAGATGTAGCAGAGTGCTGTATAAATGTGTGTGTGGATGGGTAAATGAGGATACTGATTGTGTTGTAAAGCGCCTTGAGTTGCCTGGTTGTGTAGAAAGGAGCTATATAAGTACAGTCCGTTTATCATTTACCATACGGTAAACGGTACCATTACAATACAAGCGTTGACTGGGTTGCGTAGAAGCTGTCCAGAGACGTTCCCAACATGTAGCACATCACAAACAAAGCAGTATTTCTAATCTGTTCCCTCCTTCCACCTTGCTGAGCCAAGATTCTGCATATCATTCCATTGGCGCTTTGCCACTTCACACTGTCTCTCCCTCTTGCTCGCTCCTCACACACATGCCTACAAATACACAACCGACCAATCCACTCCTCAACACCACCAAAAGTAATTTGTCATGTTCATGATAAATTATAGCCTCTCCAGTTCGTAGCCTGCAGAGACTGGAGGGCGAGGGAGAAAGACGGAGAGTAGGAGGAAAGAGAGAGAGAGAGAGAAAGCTAGTTGTTTACAGCTGCTGTCATTTGTATTTGCTGCTAAAAAAATACCAAATGAAACGTGACAAAATATGGTAAAATGTAGGGTTGTTCATGTGTTGTGTGGTTACCTCAGCATGATATTTGCAGCTGTGGGTGGTAAACTGTGGGTCATTTCCACAGTGGGTGGATCTGACAGTTGAATTTGTCCTTGCAGTTTTGGAGTGAATGAAACCTTGAATAAAAATGCCAACGAGCGCGGTCCTGTTAAAGAGGTCAGCTCACCAAATTACATAATGATACGCTGTCTCTGCTCAAGATAGCTTCATTTCCACAGGAGGCTTGTCTCCCAGTGAAATGCAGCCAGTGTTCGGGGCTGAAAAACCAAATAATTACAATCAGAATTTCTACAAAAGTCCTTAAGTCTGTAGACCCAGTCTCATATACTGTCACATGCCTCATTCTGATGAAACGTACCAAGGAACACAAATTTATCTTCCTTTTTCATTTACAAGGACAAAAAAAAAAACAATATTCAATTAAGATTCTGCATATGGAGGATCATGGTGATTTTTCTTTTAAGGATGAAATGATCAATTACAGCTAAACATGTTAGAAAATGAATATTTGGACATACAGCAGCAAGGTAAGAACTATGTGAATCAACAAGAGCCTACACCCTTGGTAAACACAAGCACTGAGGAGAACAAAACACAAAAATCTGACAAAAGCATAAAACAAAATGAAACTTTAAATCTATATAGAGGAAGATAGTTAAAGATGACGAACAGGTGCGCTGATTACAAATATAAAACAGGTGTGACAAAAGGAACAAGATGACAGGACCAATTAAGGAGTCAGTTCTACAAAATAAAAGAGGAATTAATGAGACAACACAAAACCAAAGACACAAGATACCCAAAATACAAAATCCCACCTTAGTCCTAGAAGGTTTTAAAATGATTTTCCCCATCATATTTAACTGATTTTCTCAACATCTACACAGAGGAGGGCTTCTCTTACATATCCCAAAATCCAGATAAATTTAAAATGTGAAATATTCTATTAGAAGTCATTTTTAAATTATATTTGTTCATTTGAAGACCTCCCACCTGGTGTTTCACGACCTACGGTCCTAACTTCTATTTTTGAAACCATTACTTTAAACTTTTAGTTAAGCTTAAAGCGATAACTCAGATCTTTTGAAGGAGTTTTCTTTGGAAAGGTCATAAACAGTTAGTATCTTACCTGCTGTAGAGGAGATTCATTTTGGCCAGACTGAGGAGCTGAACAAAAGTGGATTGCAGATCCCTTAAAACAAAGTCTAGTCTCAAAATCTGTGTAGCGGTTCATACAAATGCTGTTTTTCAAAGTCAACAGGTAAGATATTAGCTGCACATGATTTTTCCTCAACACCTTATAAGAAGCTGTACATAATTGAAAATCCAGTCTCAGTTAAAAAAAACAAAACATGCACAGTGTAGCTACAGAATTTATTAAGCAACGCTAGTCTTGAAGGTGCAAGGTGGGGAGGGGGGATAGGGCAAATCTCAGAATAGCCTTACACAGCATGTATATTTATGGAGGCTGAATGCCCTCAGGACTCGCCTGAACCACGAATAGAGACACAGCCAGGAGAGAACTCATCTGTTCCTCGCCTCTTAGCTGTTCCAACACTCATAATGCCTCGGTCCCCTGGGTGGTTTTGTTTCTGTAATAGCCTGAAACTATGCTGCGCTGAAAAACAACCTTGCTAATTCTCACACACTCCATGAGGGAGAGACCCAGAGAAACAAAGGGGGTGAGAGAGAAAGAGGGGGGAGTATCCTCTGCTTGTATTTCCAAGCCCAACAGATTTATTATTTTTTTCTCTCCCCAGGTAAGCTGGCACAAGCAGGAAAATGCTGATGACTCCTTGACACAAGGTCATACATTATATGCCATTAAAAAGGGAACCTGGGCGTGTTTTCACACACAGACGGGATCTTTCTCACACACAAGTTGATACATCAACAGAATTGTGCTAGCCACAGTGTTTTCATCTTCATTATCACCTGAGGGCTTTGTGCAGTCAGGGTCACTGACACAATTATCCTATTATTTAGATGAAATAAAGGAGATAGGAAGAGACAGTGGGAGAGAAGAGACAGGCAGGAAAGAGACAAGAGTTTATTAAAAAAGAAAAAACAGGCTCAGGTATTCAGCAGCATCTCCAGGTACCAGGAGGAGGATGTGCAGGAAATACAATGGATTCCTTTGTGTCTGCTTCCATCTCAGGAGGAGGTGTGTGTGTGAGAGAGTGGATCTGCTTTCTGAGAAGAGGCGTGTCTGAAAGGACTGAGACATGGGGTGAATCATGTGGAGTGACAGGAAGAGAGGATTTCAGAGTGAACTTGGGCGTCTACAACTCATATTTTTATCTGGCCTCAGGTAGACATTGACTGACTCCCTACTTTACTGCTGGCCATCAGCAGACTGCTCAGAATTTGTGCATGCTCAGGTGTGCACACAATCACAGGTGATGTGTTTGTTAACGCATGTGTGTAAATCTGATTTTGATGTATGGTGCTATTTTTTGTTTACTTTCTGGAGAGTTAAAAACTGCTCTCATACAAAACAGATTTAGTCATTTTTTTGTTGTTGAGCTCAGCAAATCACTGTTCCACATGAAGAAATTCAGTTGAACTTGTTCATTTGTGAACGTTTAAACAACTTGATAGAGCTTCATCAAATAACCCCCCAAAGGAATGGTTCTTTTTTTAAATGGAGTTAATATCATCTGTCAGTATCTTACCTGCAGTAGACTGTGGTCAGACCAATCTCAGTTTAGAGAATTGGACAAAACAAGACTGGAGGTTGTTCCAGAGACAATTTTTAACAGCTGAAGTAACTCTAACATAAAAAATTTAGGAGCTTCGGGTGAATACGCTCATCGATTTTTACACTGCATTCCTTATGCATCAGTTTGTTATTCTGACTGCAAGATATGCATGACAAGGAGCATTACTGTAACAGACTGCCGACAGTCTTCACTGCAAATAACCATAGATTTCTATGGGAATAATTATTGCCCGAAGGCCGAAAGGCAAACATGGCTAAAGCTCAGTCAATATCACAAATATTGACCTAAAACTTGGTGTTGTAGTAGCTCAATTTTATCTGTTAGCATAAAAAAATCTCACAAACCACCGGACACATTTTGATGAAACATTCAGGAAATAATCACTGGGTGTTCATCTGCAGCTGATTAACTTTTGAAGCCATCCCAGTTCAAGATGGCAGCCACAGCTAACTGACTATGCAAAAATGACTGTAATTCAGACAATCTTAAGGATTTTGTACTTAAATTTGGTGTGGTTGCAGCTGAGAATCACTCACGACACAGTCCAAGCACTACTCATTGCATTAGCATTATCTGTTGGAGTCAACCCTGTCAGCAAAATATGTCATGAACCACTGGACAGATATTAATGAAATTTTTAGAAAGTAATCATTGGATGTACATTTATGACTGACTACTGTTTGAAGTAACTCAATTTTTTGCAGCCCCTTTTTTGCTTCTAAGGAAAGTGAGATAAAAGAATATGGAAACGTAACAAAGACCAAGAACTTGGTGTCAAGGAAAAAAATAATTCTTTGCAAATTTTTACTTAGCTATTCTTTTTGTTATGAAAATGCTTTCAGTTTTAAGTGACAGTCTGAAGAATGAAGCTTCTCAAAAAATTATTAATTGACACAATGACAACTAATTTATGTTTTTTCCTCATTTCTTATAGTTTTTGTTTTTTTACTGATGGAAACTGCAAACATTAGAATAAATCAGCCCATAGCTTTTGGTGGCTCATTAGGAAATTCTTTGGGAATAACAAAGGAACGGGAGCTCACACTGAAAACTTAACATGACAGCACTGCATTTATTCTCAAGCTAATTAAAAAACTCAGTGGCATCTCTATTTTTTTGGATCTCTTTTTTTTCAGATTAATGACACTAAAACACATTTTGGAGTCATAACATTCAAGCACACAAAATGAGAATAAAGAAAAGAGGCAAACCTGGGTTTATTACTTCCTTGCTGTGTTCTGTAATGGAAAGCAATTCAAATCCCCAGCTCCCCTGAAAACTCTGCTGCATGGCTGCGGTCCAGAACAACAACCTCCTTCACTTTACCCTTGTCGCAACAACCGTAATGGCTGCTCTTGATGACAAACGCAGAGAACAGAAAACATCCGTACAGTTAATTCCCCTGACTGACTGTCCGATGATGAGTTCTGACTTGGGTGTTTGCACAAGGGCAGCAGGTAAAAGGGTCAGCGAGGGCGTTCGCTCTCCCTCTGTGCCGGTGAAACATTTGACACCATGCTGCACTGAATTATAATCAGCCAAGACATCACTCAGAGCTCAGAGGATCCATTCAATCAAATGATTTTCCTTTTCCAGTACACCACTCCTCTTGAGGGAATCCCGGAGCATATAGGAAACATGTAAATCTGACAGCTGACACAAATGCTGTCTGACTTAACAAACAGCCACAGAGATAACGAGTGAGCAAGGCTCGTGTTTGGGTTGGAGCAGATCAACAATGTGGAATACTTGACTGGAGCTGCTGTGCAAGAACTTCATCCATTGATTGATGATAATGAGTTCCTGCCTAAAAATCACATCAAGAGGCTGGAGGAGGAGGTGGAAGATGCAGCAGAACAAGAGCAACACAGAGGAATACAAGACAGAGGTGACGCTGCAGATAACAAAAAGAATGGAATCAAATCAAATCAACACATTTAAAACTAGAAGCACTCAGTAAGCGCAAACCATAGCATCAATAAAAAATTGTGCGATCCAGATCATAATCTGGATCAACAGCAAAATGTAAGCAAGTGCTTATTTTTTTGTAACAACCCCAACATTTCCTGAAAATTTCATCCAAATCTGTTCATTATTAGTTTTTATGTAATCTTGCTAACAGACAAACCAACAAACATGACTGGAAACAAAGGGCTCACCTGCTGGAGCATAGAGAAGGTTTTAACAAAGGAGTCACCTGTGACCTTGAAATCAATAGGCATCATCCTTGACCCATGACACTCCTATATTACACTGTTGCAGAGTTAGAGCACAGGTTCGCCTGTGATTTTGACCTTTGACCTTGACATTTGACTGGATCAGCACCTAAATTTAATCACTTCCTTGTACCATGTTTGATGTTTCCTGAAAATTTCATGAAAATACGTTCATAACTTTTTCAGTAATCTTGTACACAGACAGACAGACGTTACCAAAAACATAACCTCTTTGGCGGAGGCAATAACCAAACTTGACCAAAGTGTTGTACAATAAAACCATAAAATAATTAAAACAAAAACAGGAATAGCCAAGTATATCAAATCACTGAAACAGAAAAGAGCTGATCAAATATAGGGTATAAAGCAAGTTAAAAGGCAAAATTACTTAAAAGTCAACCCTTTAATTGCAATTGAAATCCAAAGAAAATAAATTTGTCTTAAGCTGTGTTTTAAAAGCATCCACCAAAGGGACACATTATTCGCCACAGCTCAGGCCATCTAAAACGTGCACCCATGGGAAGCATGTCAAAAGTGAATAAATTTGGCCCCAAGATGTATCCTTGAGGGACTCCAGAATTGACAGGTGCTGCAGAGGAAGCAAAATTTCCCAAATTAACAGAGAAAGAACTGTCTGATAAGTAGTAGTTCAGTAGGTCACTGTACTCTGAATACCTGATCTCTGAGGTGAGTACAGTGTGGTTAAAAGCTGCACTGAGCTCTAACAGAATTAAAGCAGCACTGTCTGAAGGCAAGGCCTAAAAGGCCTACTCTGAAGCAAAGGCCAAAAAATGAAGTAGGATGGGGAAGATGAAGAACCTCTTTAAAAAAAAACAACAGTCTATCTGAAGAGAAGGATTTACAGTTTTGGCCTTATACCTTAAGCTACTCCCTCCCCCCACACATACCTTATTTAAATCTGGTAAAGTTTTATCTCACTCATTACAACACAATAAATCAGGTGAGCTATCCATGCACATAAACGCCTGTCCAAAAGAGAAAAAGACATTAAGAGGGTTGGGGGTTGCCTAATGTTCGCAACTATTACCTCTCATAATAGCTCTCCCACATTCCCATTTATTCAGAGCTTCATGCATGAATAATCCAATACAGGCAAAAGTGCAATATTTCCACCAGGGCTCCGACTAGATTAGCAAAAAGGGGGTTTGGCACTGTCCCCCCGAGGACTCCCAGACCTCTCCCAGGAACACTGAGCAAAAAAGTAATCAGACACAAAACACATCTTTCTTATCTTCTGCCCACTCCTAACAAGCACATAATTGCTAATATCTCTGCTGAGCTGAAGAACGAATTCCCTGGAGACTGGCTATGTATACACATCCTGATAGAGAGATGAGGAAGGGTTGCTATAGGAACAAGGGAGACTTAATGCGTTAAAGCAAGGGGGCACAAGGGGAGTGGAGCAACGCGAGAGAAAGACCTAAAGAGCATTACAGAAGAGGAGCTCTATGTGCTCCTTTTGAACTTCTCCGCACTTTATAGTTACACAGCAATGAATCAGAGAGGATACAATCAGGCTTCTTTGAAATTGATCAACACACTTAATCACCAAAGTAAAAATAAAACAATGCACTAATTTTAAAAACAATTATTGAATCAGGAAATATATGACTAAATATAAGTTGTCTTTATGTAAAATAAAAGAAAGTGACAGGGGAATTTAGTTAAATGAAGCTCAACAGCTTAGTCTGACCATCCAACAGAATACATGTCCAGTCTAAAGTTGAACCTTCCAGTTCCATGTGTGATATTTGAAATTGTTACACAGCCGCAAACACCTACTTGATGTGTGAAGAGATGACAGATTATTGACGTTCTTACTGGAGCGTGGAACGTCTTTCTTTCTGCATGCTCCTCTGCTCCTACGTTCTTTGTTTTCATCATCCAGGAGGAATGTACACGTGTGTCTAGTCTCTTTCAGAGCAACAGATTTATGGCTTTTCTATAATAAATACCACTTTGTGTTTGGTTCAGACCAACTCCAACAAAATACATTGAAACAATGTTGGCCCATCCATCCATCCATGGTGGATTACGTCCTGAAGAGGTCGCCAGTCCATCACGGGGCATCAGCTTCTCTGCTTTGACACACCTGATTTGAATGAGTGAGTGATTAACAGGCCTCTGCAGACTGAAGACCTGCTGAAGAGCAGGAAAACAACTAAAACTTGATAGTGGCCCTCCAGGAACAGGACTGGGGACGCCTTATTTAGAATCTCTGATAAACCTATATGTGTTTTCGGACTGTGGGAGGAAACCAAAGTACCTGAAGAAAACTGGAGAACTTACAAACTCCATAAAGAGGTGACAGCACCAGCTGTTCCACGTAAAGCCCAGTTTTTAACCCAGATATAAGGTGCCACGAGGTTGGCGTTTTTGTCCTTCTTTTTGCTGTTATGTGTTTAAGTTGCCTTGTTGCAGCCGCACACCATTTGCAGCCCGGGTGACAAAGCAGCTAGGCAGCTAGGCGGAGTTTGGACTTCATTTCAAGCAGAACGCCCCTCTCAGATCCAGTGGACGAGGCTAACGAACACTTTGACCGATGAAAACAAAACAAAGCTGTGTGGAAGCCAAGGTAACGGTTAAAGTCAGTGAATCTGCTGAATAGGATACATTGCAGACTCTGTGCTCACCTGTATGTGATCTTTGGTATTTTTGTGTTTCTGTTGCACGTTTAAGTTGTCAGCTCTTGATGTCATAATAAACTGAAATCGCGCTGATAGGTCGTCCCTGATTTAAGGCGATGTCTCTCCTCATCTTCACTTCTCCCAGGTTCATCGCCTGGCTGACGGAAAAGGAAAGCCCCCCCTTATCTTACCTGTGTTCAGCCTTTGCCATAATATTCTTAGATTCTCTGGTTCCTCCATATCATTCACACCTGCCTCACGTCTGCTAATTAGACTCAGCTGTTTCTACTTAGCAATCACCCCTCCCTATTAAATAGTCCTCTCTTTTTATTTATGTTTTTGTCAGTTGTCAAATCCCACTGCTGTCTTCGTGGTTCCTGGTGCTCGTTGTGGCCACATAGTTTGTCTCATTTGTAAGCTTGTTTGTTGCCTCAAAAGTCATTTGCTTTGGTTTTACTCAGTCCCTCCTCTCTAGAATTTGGCGTGTGCAAAAATGCAAACCTTGGTAATAGGGGTTATAACCAGATTTCTATAGGGTTTAATTTGTTTCGTTTTAAAACTCTCTAGCTGCTTTAAACACTTTTTTTTAAGGCTCAGAAACAGCAGGAAACACTCAAGGGAACAGAAACGTTCTGGTATTTAACTATCCCGGTAAAATTTCACGGCTCGAACAGAAAACAGAAGCCAACGTTTTAATTATTTTTTTTAAACATGGCAGGGGAGAATATTCTGTTTTTCCTCTAATGTGGCTTCAAAAAGACTTATTTGAAATAATTCTCATACTAATATTTTATATTATTTCTTATTATCTTAAAATAAAATAAATGTATACGACAGCCTCTGTGAAACAAGTTAATAAATTCTATCTGTAAATCCATTAGGACAAATCTGTAGCTATACTTCTGCACACTTTACAGATTAGTTTGAGAATTGTTGGGTTTTAGTTGCTGCACAGCTGTCTTTTCCTAAGTCTTTCACATGTATCCTACACTCTTTTATTACACTTGTGACATTTTATGACAAAGAAAATAGTTGTTTTTTTGCCTGTTTAAACTTTTTTCCTAATGGGATGTGTTGCTGTAGATGCAGCTGTGGTTTATTTTGTTTCTTATAAGGGTAAACTTAGATATTTATCACCTAATTGAATTTATTTTGGTAATTTTAGCTACTATCCAGTTTATTCTTGTCTTTTTTTTACTATTGTATTAAGAACAATCAGCCGGTTTTGTTTTACTTTCTGTAATTACAAACATTCATTCCTGCCTTGATTTCTTCTTTTTTTTTTCATCCACTTAAATTAATTGATTTCTTTTTAAAACGTAATTCTGGAGAAACATGCCAAATGTCCTGCTGTCTCAAAAAAGAACAACCTTAATAGCAACCGCATATTAATAGCATTTTTATTTCTTTTATTATCGCAAAACAAAACAATAAAAACTCCACAGGAGAGTTTTAGCTGCAGATCGCTGAGAGAATTAGGAAAAAAAAGGCCAGTAATTAGGTAGTAAAAAATAGAAACATAGAGGAAAGAGCTGAAAAGAAATAACAGACAACCCAACTTTAAAAATGTCAGCTCTGAAAATAAATATTTTTAAGGCTAAACTGAGCATTTCTTCAGGCGTGCCGAGCAAAAGCTTTTTCATATAGTGCTCATTTGTTATTAGTCAACAGAATACATGAGTGAGGCAGCTACTGAGCTGAAACTCTGTATCAGTCAAGTCACACATTAGTGGATTACTGCCACAGCAGCGATCTGTAATGTCAGCTTTTGTACAGTGACACGAGAGAAAAAAAACAGGCCATAACTTATGTGTGTGAGAGATCACATTATGTCGGCCGAGCTCTAATCATTCTTTGAAGCCAGAGGCCCTTCATTCAGCCCTTCCTCTCTGCGTCTGTATCAATCTCTGCCTCTCTGCCTATCTTCTCCTCTCTTTCCTGATGTGTGTTTGTCTCTATCGTCTGCTCTTTATCTCGTTTCCCCCTTCCCTCCGTAATGGTATTTCAATAGGACAGATAGCCACAGGAATCCAATACGCAGAACGTCTAATTGAGTCTTTAATAGGCTGTCTGATGTCTGCTCGCTGCTGGTTCACGCTGAGAGACACAGAGTCACACTTCAAACAGCCAGCTGGACTCATTTGGAAAGGTCATTCATTCTGTGTGACCAGATCTGCAGAATTATCGTGCTGTTTGTTTAATTATACAAGGAAAAAGAAAAAAAAGAGGTAAATATTTGTAAGATGACTTTCAGCCTGATTCAAATTTCATTCCTGACGTGTTAATTTTTGACTATTTAGAGAACAAATCCGGAAAAAGTAGTGATTTCACATGCTAGGTAATATTAAAGTCCTAGAGTTCCATGAAGAAATGCATATCACCCGCCACCTTTCATGTCAGTTATAAACTTAACATCATCTTAAGTTGTTGCTGTTTTGGTCAAACCTGAAAAGGACGTTATGCACAATCTCGTACGAGATGTGTTAGCGCACAAAGTATGTGTTGGGGATGACTCTCAGCTACTACCACTTAAAAAAATTAGCTCAATATCTGTAATTTTGACAACGTTGTAGCCATTTTGGTGTTTTCTAAAAGTGATTAGTTGTGGCGGCCATTCTGAATGAACACACACACACGTGCACATCACCCTTTTGCCTTTGGCAGCTGGCGATAATGACATATTGGTCAAAATGAATAAAACGGCTCTTTAGTGAATTCAATTTTTTGAACATTGATGTAGATTTAGTGACTGTATGTGGTTGTTGCTCAAAATACAAAAAACTCTCCACTATTGTTTGAAGAATTTACTGGTGAGATGTTTCTTGCCACCCAACCACACCATATGTGACACTCTTATCTTTTTACAGCCTTTTGCTGGTGTCAAGTTGTAACACCTCAGTCTCACATTAAAATAACTTCCACTTTATAGCTGTGAAAATAAGTTGCAAGGCGATTATAGAAAGTTTACTGAAACGTCTTTATCCATTTTTCACATTTTCTCTGAACTAAAACTTTTTTGTAAAACGCTGTGGTATTTTTTTAATGTCCTGTTTTTGTTGTTTTTTTTGGGGGGGGGTGGTGCAGCTAATTTATATTTTATTGTTTTTTAAATATAAAAAAAATCATATTGACACAAATGTGGCTTAAAAAATTACCTAATAAAATCTAAATGATATGGGTAACATTTTTTTAGTGAGCTCTATATCTACACTGTCTGGATGTTTTTTTTTTATTATTTATTTCTTCATCCTCACATTCCAACAAAATTGCTGAAATAGCCCTGTTGCATATTAAAATATGACATTAAAATGACATTAAATAACATTTAAAACACAGAGAAAACATACTTAGCTTAGGAATCTCTAAAAAGTTTTTTTGTTTTCTGTTACAGTTTACGGGTTTCCTTTAATTTATTAAACATTTTAGCTCAAGATTACACGTTTTACAGTGACAGGATCAGGAAAAATCAAGACAGACCCGAAAACCCAGTAAAAACAGCTTCAGACTATTTTGTTTCTAGGGCAGAAAGTGGTCGAGGGCATGCACGAAATAGGCTGGAAAATCATTGTTTCTGAAAAGCTAAAAGCTCTTTTAAAAAACATTTACAACACATGGCTGCAAGGATGATTCCCTCTTTAAAATGTCTTTGGTCGTTCATAAATTGAATGTTCATTATCAAAGCACAAATGTTTAGTTTTAATTAGTTTTTTTCAGGCTTGCTACACTGATTGACTGTGTCAATTTGGGAGATATTTATGGTACAGCCCACCTCCCCTAGTGCACAGACTCTGGCTCCAAAAATACATCATGGCAGCACCCATATACCAGACTTTTTAGCTTTAGTCTTTGACAGTAGGAGTTAATGGAGTTGATTCGTCCATCTGTAATTACATCAGTGTTGCTGGTCCATCGCAGGACCACAAATAGACAAATATACAAGGATTCACACTCACACCTACAGTATAACAAATTTAAAGTCACAAATTAACCAATCATGCCTGCTTTTGATCTGAGGGAGGAAACTGGAGTACTCAGAGAAAACCCCTTAAAGCACGGAGAGAACATGCAAACTCTTCACAGAACAGCCCCAGCTGGAAGCTGAACCTGCAAACATTTTACCGTGAGGCAATAGTGCTAACCAACCGCACCCCCAGGTAGTCTTTTGAACATATTTTGCGATGTCTACCTATTGCAGTTTCAAGAATTGCAGAAAGAGGTTAACCAGTTCATCAAACACTAAAAAAAAGGATATTCTGCATAAATGAATGGAGAGAGTTGTAGCTTATCACTAAAAGAACAGCTTCCCAAAAGACCGAATATATATATATAAACCATATCTCATGGCTTTTATGTACCAAGCTGATGATTCACGCCTGTTATTAATTGATTATTAGTCCCTAGGCCTATTGGATTGATCTTGTTGGTAGTGCTGCTGCCCCTGGTACAGGGGCCGCTAGTGATGTAGGGGTTAAAGAATGTTGTGTACCTGTTTGTAACTTTGGCTCACTCACAGACAAACCTTTCCGTGTGTGTTTGAATCATTACTGAAATTGAAGTCAGAGTGATGTTGAATCTTTTATTCCTAATGACCTAACCGTGTTTCGTACTGATGTTGGAAATGACACAAAGGCTGTTTTTTTTTTTTCTTCTTTTCTGAAGATTTCACAACATGCTGTTGTAAAATTAAACTCATGTTAACCTACGTCTGTGTGTGTGTGTGTGTTTGCTAACTAGCGCTGCAAGTCGCTGACTGTATTCTGTCTACATGGCTCCTGGATTGTTCGTTTAAAAATCCTAATTAATCACAGGAACAACGTTTGGAACTGAAGTCAGTGCCGTCAAGCGTGAAATTACCTTTCTCAGTGACTGGGCTCAAACGTCCATAAACAGTGATCCTGGCAGCCCACCCTGTGAACCCCACTCTGCCATTCGTTATCTCACACTATACACGGCCTTGGAAGCAGCGAGTGGGTGAACAAAAAGTAAGGAAAGGACAGCAGAGGTTTGAAATCTGCACAGATGAGTAAAACTAAACAGGGGCGAGAAGGTTCTCTGTTGTGCTATCCCACTTTTGCTGGCAACAAAAATAAAATGAGCAGGTGGTCCAGGTATGTGGAACACCTACACTGAAAGAGATCTCTAACCGAATCGATAACTTTGAACTCTCCAACACAGGAGCAGCAAGAAACTCTTTACATCAATAGCTGTGCGCTATCATATCCCTCTGCTGATGTTCTGAGCGCTGCAGAAGTCATTCTGGGAATAGGTTCTATGAATCATTCAGAACACCCACTTCTCCAACCTCTCCCTCTCTACCCACCTGTCCTCTTGCCCCCCCCTCGCCCACCACGAGCCGCCGACAGCAACAACTGTCTTTGTACTTAACCTCACACATCACAGCTAACTCATATATCAATGTTGTGTTGAGACAGCGGAGAGGGGATGGATGTCTATTTCTGGCTCAGTAGGAGAGGATGATAGCTGCTGCCCATTTTGATGGAGGTTTATGTTTCACAAACACACTTTTAAACTAAAAATCACATCATGGCTCCCGTGTGAACATATCGACAGACACACAGCAGCAAATTAAAAGATAGGATTGTGATTTAGCATTTTTCCACGGCTCTGTCAATGAAACTGAATCATCTCAGCTGGACTTTCTCATTACAATTCTGGTCTAAGTGTTTTGGACTTGCCAGGGTTTCAACGCAGTCTTAATGCAAACTGTTTAGTAGATGACACCAACTTATAAAAATCACCTCGCAGAAATATGTGAAATTAACATTATTTAGTATAAAAATAGTATAAAAACTTCTCAGCTGAGTTTACTGATATTACTCGGGTTATCAGGGCAGAAAAAATTAGGCTTCTTAGTTAAGTAATCATCAGAGAAAACACGTCTGGGAGCTGAAGCATTGGAATGAACATTAGGATGACGAGCGCTGATCAAGACAGAGAAGTGAAGCACAGCAATAAAACTGGAACCTCTGACTGCTGCACAGCAGGTACAAATAAAAACACCACAAGTTTTTAAAAAATGAGTTGTGTAATACGATTTCCTGTTAGCACAGCTGAAGAGTTCTTGCTGCTGTTCTCCAGTAAGAAATGACATTTCACACTTCATCAGTAATTTTGTGAGTTCTCTGCACCTCAGGGCTCAATGAAACCACAGATAGAGGGCTGAGACAAGCTTTTAGATGCTTGAAAAAAAGCACCAAGACATTCATTTCTAGATGGTTTTGGTGAAAATGTGCCTACCATTGATACCAAAAGCACTTGGTTAGGTTAAGGAAAATATCATAGTTTAGTTCAAATTAGACCCTTTCAATCAGAGGCTGAATAATAAAATGTTGGATGCTTACATACACAGGAGGCAGCAGAATGTGAAAATAAAGTCTCATGGAAGTGATATCATCAAATGGCTGAAAACAGTGTTGCATAAATAAAGATTCTGCAAATCTTAGTTTTGAACAGAGACATTTATTTTGATTTTATACATATGTTTCATGCAAAGTCTATTTGTTGTTTTGTGTCCAAAGTGAACCTTCTAAGTGCAGGCATCAAGTCTGGTAACTGTGCTAAAAGAACAGGCTGGGAATCGTTAAATATTTTGAGGAAACCACAGTTTTTGTTTGCAAAGAGCAGAATAAAATTGTGGATCAAGACCAGTAAAAGGATGGACTGCGGTCCAACAAGTTCCAAGGCAGCAAAGAGTCTAAAACCTTTCGCTTTGTGTCTCATAATGTTAAATTTGTATTGATTTTATCTAAGGCAAATACACAGAAAACAGTATTATATGAATCTGATTTTATTTAAAGCAAAAAGGTTGTCTTTTGTAGAAACACCGGGCTCCTTAATGGCATACTTTAGTTACTACTCACCTGGAAATGTCAAACCATTTCTTGTGAAGAAGAGTGTCAGAATCTAGTGATCTCCTAAATTATTTGATAAAAGCCTTATAGGGACAATAAGTGCAGTCAAGCTCACAGTGTAATCAGTGTCAGCCACTGTTGTAAAATATTAGAGAGTTGACTTTTCCTTGATGCATTCACCAGACAGCCTCACCCACCTGAGTGCCATTTATTCAAGAAGTCTGCAGATATGCAAGGCAATGCATCCAAGGTTTTACAAATCCAGATGCCACTAAAACTTTGACTGAACATTTTAAACTAACTGTGAGTCTTTCCATCTTTTCATATCCTGCTCTGAGCTACAGGTTTACACTGAAACTCATTTTTGCTTTAATTTAGTGGATTTGTAGGAAGGCAACTTTCTTTTTGTGTGTTTTTGCAGACATGGGGACCATCAACTTAACAAAGACTAAATTGTGTTTCAGCGTGCCATCACTGTTTTCTGAAAATTACATGTTTAAACTACTGCTGCACTATACTAGTGAGGATTATTGTTAGCTTAAAACATATAACCACAGTTCTGATAAAGTTAGGACATTGAGTAAAATGTAAATAAAAACAGAATGCAACGATCTGCAAAACTCATAAACCCACATTTTATTCACAATGGAAAATGTAAACATATTAAATATTTAAACTAAGCAATTGTACCATTTTGCCATTACCACTGGTAACCGTCTCTTCTTCTTTTACCAACAGTCTGTAAACATCTAGGAACTGAGGAGAGCAGCTGCTGGCGGTTTTGGAGGGATTGTTGTCCCATTCTGGTCTGATGGAGGATTCTAGCTGTTCAACAGTCCTGGGTCTTTGCTGGTGAGAGGTCTGGACTGCAGGCAGGTCAGTTCAGCTCCTGGACTCTTCTACTATGAAGCCCTGCTGCTGGAATGATGCAGTCTGAGGTTTAACATTGTCTTGATGAAATATGCAAGGCCTTCTCTAAAAAAGATATTATCTGATGGGAGTATATGTTTTCTACATTAATGGTTCCTTTCTAGATGTGTAAGCTGCCCATGTCATAGGCACTAATGCACCTCCATACCATCAGAAAGGCAAGTTTTAGAACTGTATGCTGATAACATGCCAGAGGATGCAGCATTCATGGTTTCTAAAAATAATTTCAAACTTCAATTCCTCTGACCACAGATCAGTTCTCCTCTTTGTCTCAGTCTATTTTAAATGAGCTTTGGTCCAGAGAAGACAGCAGTGTTTCTGGATGGTGTTCACATCTGGCTTCTTCTTTCCATGATAGAGCTTTAAGCAGCATTAGTGGATGGTACAGTG
>JAOXNZ010000002.1:7626916-7637866 GCA_028566095.1 Kryptolebias brasiliensis | reverse complement strand
CTGCTAGAGGAGTGGGCGTGTCTGATGGGAGGGCTGCCATTTTGAATTCTGCTGTGATGTGTGAGGATGAATAAACCAGCTTTGTTTGCTGTACAGCCAAGACTGACTGATGGGGTTTTTTCCACACCACACCTCTCAGCATAACAAACCTGTTTGTATGACCTTCAATTATCAGGACTTTTTTGTGAATCTGTGAGTGAAGATGTGTGGGTGTGTGTAGGGGGGTGGGGGAAAAGGGTATGTGTAACAGAGACGCAGAAATAGTTTAATTTTGACTGAACTGATGGGCTAACGGCTAGTCAGAGAGGTGCAAAGATACAAAGTAGTCGGCTGCTGTCCTAAAACAACTTCAGTTAAAAAAAAAATCATAGTGGTTCACAAAAATGGTATTTTAAAAACTTTTACACCGTCAGTTTGGCATGACATGGACATGACATGGATATTGTGATATTCCTGGAAGTGCTACAGCTATCTGACGCTGCTACTATTTGTGCTTGCAAAACCCCCCTCCCCCCCAAATATATGTGTATATACCCACGTAACATGAAATTCACAGTAATGTAAAGGGTTATAAAATTGTGTTCAAATGAACCGTTTGAACTTTTTTTAAATTGGTGTTGTTTTAACACATTTTACTCAGTTTTGACCCCACTCAAATCAGCCGCTGTCAGCCCAGACAGAATACATTTCTATTTCTTCAAACTGAGAGCATTCAAAGAATTATCTACCGCAGGTGAGATATTGAATTTTCCTGACCTTTCTGTAAAACCTCACTTCAAAAGAGCTGACCTATCACTTTAAGCAGTAATTAAAATAATGAAAAAAGCTACAAAAGCTAAGTCTTTATTGGCTAAGTCTTGAAGCGATGTCACCAAAAATAGAAATCTTGAGAAAATAAATCCTTGTGAAACAAAAATGGTGTCAAATGGAGTTCAGTTTCTAGGGTTGAAAAAGATCAAAAAATAAATGATTAAACTACATCTTCGAAGAACTTTTTAAAAGCTGCATTTTTTATAATGCACCCTTTAACAATAAGGACAGGTTAACATGGAGGCGATGTTTTCCGCTGCATCTGGACTATCTTATTTCTACCGAGTGTCCTCTGAATGAAAGCCAACTTTCGTCTCTGCGGGGTTTACAATAACATGAATCCTGGTTCTTATAACCTGCACAGGTCAGCATAAGCTCACACACTCCTCTGTCCATCCCTCTCTTTCTTACAACTCATTTCTTAGTTTCTCTCCCTGGAGCATTGAAACAGACAACAGGCCCTGGTTAGGTCACGGCCAACACAGACCTCATTTGTCACAGAGGATGAACATCCATGAAACTCGATTGTTAATTATGAGAAGAAAATACAGACATATGAAGTTTAAAAGTAGACATAACCAAGCACGCACTTTGCAAACTGCTATGCAAGAATAGTAACACACACACTCACACAGACTGCTATCAGGACCTTGATAAAGATGTATGGGTGCTATGTGTTTCATAACTCAAGCTGTATTGTCTAATTAATGGGTCTCCAACTGCAGTTTAAGTAGGATTAGTTAGCAGATTAGCTTAAAGAGGACTTCAGGCTGTTGCAAAGTGGGATAGTGATTCAGACTAAATTTTAATGCTGGGAATTGAGATCAAATTTGGTTCTTTGAGCAATGCATTCATTAGTGTTTAGATGCTTGTGTGTTTACCTGCATATATAAATGACAGCTGCGCTAAAACTAAACTCCTCCCCTGACACAAATGCTTTAAATAAATACTAAAGTCTGACATTGATGTGCTGTTATTTTAGTCTATCTATTTTCTGCTACTTGTCAATGATCAAGTCACAGAGGAAACAGGTCCAGGAGGTAAACCCAGACATTCCCAAGTCAGAGAGGGTACAAAATCCCTCCAGTGAGTTCTGGGTCTGCCCTGGATTCTCCTCCCAGTGGGATGTGCCTGAAAAGCTTCTAGAGGGAGGAGTTGAGGAGGAATCCTAATCAGATATCCAAACCACCTCAGCTGATCTCTTTTAATGTGTAGAAGAAGCGGCTCTAGTCCAAGCTCCCCCCAGATGATGGAGCTCCTCACTTCATCTCTAAGGCTGAGAGCAGCTACACTATGGAGGAAGCTTATTTCAAGGACTTGTATCCAGGATCTTGTTCTTTTGGTCATGATCCACACCTCATAACCATAAGGGGAAGGTTGGAATATAGATGATCCTGTAAATTAAGAGCTTTGCCTTTCGGCTCAACTCCTTCTACATCATGACAGACGGGAGCAACACCCTCATTATTGTGGACAAGGTCCTGATCTGTCAACCCATCTCCCTGCTCCATCCTACCATCACTCGTGAACAAGACTCCCAGATATTTGAACTCCTCCACGTGAGGCAGAGACATCCCTGACCCAGAGGGAGCATTCCATCTTTTTTTCTGTTGAGAACCACGGCCTCAAACTTAGAGGAGCTGACTCTCATCCCAGCTGTTTCACACTCAGCTGCGAACCATCCCAGTGCACCCTGAAGGTCATGGCCTGAAGACACCAACAGAACCGCATCATCTGCAAAAAGCAGAGACGAGACCTTGAAGTTTCCAAACCAGCGGCCCTCCTTTCCATGACTATGCCTCAAGATCCTGGCCATGAACACCACAAACAGGAGTCTAACACAGCTTTTGCTTTTTTCATACATGGACTTAAGAGCAACCCTGGCAACTCCCACTCCCACAGCACCTTCCTACAAAATGCCTCAGGGAACACAATCATAAGCCTTCTTCAGACCCACAAAACCCATGTAGACTGGAGAGTCAAACTCCCATGACCTCCTTAGCAACTCCACAAGGGTAAAGATTTGGTCCACTGTTTCACACACAGGACAAAAGACACTTTTCCTCCTGAATCTGAGGCTCGACAGCTTGTTATTTTAGTGATGTTATTAAATCAGCCTTTAATCATCATTGTCTCTTCTATTGGTTCCTTTAGATGTTTTATTAAGTATGAAAATGGGTGTTGGAATGTCTTTCTACAATGACAATGAGACACAAGCTCAATAAAAGTTGTAGCTTTCAGTAATTATTTTACAGTTAATAATGCCCCTAATTCATCCTCTCTTCTCAATATAAGTGATGTAGGACAAAACCTATGGTGCTGTTGTGTAAAAGTTCTTGTTAAAATAATTTGAGGAACTGTCCAAGTCAGGTAAAACTAGCATTTAACAGATTTACCTAACTTGTCAACATTAAAAAAGTTACCCTAAAGGTGTATGACACCTACTGTATCTGTTTGAGTTCCATATACAGTTTTTTTAAGAGGACAAACTACAGTGGATTTTGCCACACGCCATTTCAATTTGAAGCGCCAGATGAATTCCAAATTAGCCATATGAACAAGAGGATGGATAACAGTGAAGATCCTGCTCAGTGTGTATTATAAGAGCACAAAAGTATTGTTTATATGACAAGAAAGGACAAAGTTTCTTTGCTGTTTTTCAATTTCACAAATCTGTTTGTTTGCAGCATTTGTTTGCTGCACCTCCTCTAATTCTTAAAGTTGGAAAATGTCTCAGAAAAATTGTTTTCAAGCACACTGATGCATTCAAATACGCCCCTGCCCCAAAGTGCATGAGCAGATCTGAATCAGTATTGATGCCATCAAACCTTAAACCCACGTGTAAAGCCGTGAATAATGGTCTCAAGCCTTTATGAAATGTTGTGTTGTATTTTTTCAAGATTTTTTCTTTTTCCCAAACTCGTCTTTCTTTTAAAAAAAATGTTTTCTATGCAGATTCGGATGCTGATGTGCCTAAGGGATTTCTGCTGGTGATGCTTGGGTTTTGATTTTGATGTCTCAACCTGTCTAACAATGAAGTTGTTAACATGTAGGAGCGTCTGACTGGGATTTCTAAATCCCAAGTAATGTTTGAAATGAGACCCTGCATCCAGACTCGTTGAGAGAGAGATGTTCAGGATGCAGGGCAGGAGCACAGAGAGGAAGGAGGAGGTAGGAGGATCAAACGGGGTTTTTTTTCGGTTTAGTTTTTAACTTTAATCAATTTGGAGAATGTGAGATCCCTGGCAAAAAAACATGGGTAGACTTGGAGCACAGGCAAGAAATATTAGAAACACTATATGCTTTGACAACACATTGCAACAACACAATATATTCTGGACTTCAGCAGCTTTTATCTGTGAGTTTTAAGTTTTCTGCTCACAGAATTTACTGATGTTTCCTCAGACCACGGATGCTGATTTTATTATATGTTTCTACTAACAAGTGAAAACAATGTGCCAGGTAATGGCAAACTTTTTTATATAAATCGGGTACTTCAGTGTTGGTTAGGTTGGGACGTACAGTGGCTCCAGCAGTTCCAAAAGGTGACAAAAACCTATTTTCTCCATCACAGCGACGAGTTGGTCATCCAGAGCGATAAAATTCAGTCACTCATTCTGTAAATCTTCTTTGCCTCATCACTGTGCTCTTAGCTTTAGGAAGTAGCTGGGTGAACTCTGTGTTCTCAGCTGATTGTTTGGAGTTGTAATGTCTCATAATATGGTGGTATTGAATGTAGCTCTGTCACTAAATTCTTGTGAAATACCCAAACTGTAAACATTGCAACTGCTCTCATTGTGTCTTGTAAACTACTTTCATATACCGCAGACATGTTGGCACAGTACATCACAATGGCTGTTGTGATGTACTGCATGGCAGCCTAATTGCAGCATGCCTGGCATAAAACTATAGCTGGGTGTGGCAGTTACACCAATACAGATCTATGAGAATCCCTTGATCGGTAATCCAATACTTGTAATCTGCTCAGAGCGTCCTACTACTCATTACCTTTTTAGAGTCAACCCAATTCAACCTTAGTAAGTACAAAAGTCTCTATAACTGTATAACATATTTTACAAAAATTTGGTGTGGTAGTAGCTGAGAGTCATTCCTAACATATACTCGGATCAGTAACAAATTGTGTGAGATCTTTGATTGAAACTTTAGCAAAATATCTCATGAACCAGAGAACACATTTTAACAAATTTTCAGAAAATAAACAATAAATCTACATCTACAACTGATCAGGTTTTGGAGTTAAGCTGATTCAAGATGGCCACCACAGCTTATCAACGTGGGCAAACATGAAAATGGCTATAACATTTTACAGATACTGAGCTAATATTTGGTACGGTAGTAGCTGAGAGTCTCCATCACATACTTTGAGTACAAAGAGATCATGCAAGATCTTTATTTAAAACTTTGGCATGCAATGTGATGGGCAACATGCATTCCTTCAAGTAACACTGATGTTTTAATTTGTTATTCAGTGTATTATTCTGTGGTTGTGAAATGAGGTTTTTGTGAATCAGGTCTGATCAGATGACAATTTGGGTGCTGTGGTCCCTTATACTGTTACAGAAGAGACACCATTAACATGTGGGGTGTACTGACTCACTGACTGACTAAAGGCCAGTAATAAAGCAGGAGGCAGGCACAGACAATAAAAATATTTTGAGAATCCCCCTGCAAGAGTAAATGGCTGTCCTGCTAACACCGCAGGGTGATGGCAGCGAGGAGGTGAAATAGAAGGAGAGAGATGGGGCGTAACGAGAACAAGGCGCAATACTGAGGGGTGCTGAGGCGGTGAAATGAGGGGTTTGAACTGCTGATGTAAGCGTAGACACAGTCCTTTTGTCTTTTTGTTGCTCACAAACACACACACATTAGCGCGTTCGCAGCGCTGACAAGCTGTTTGTACTCATGGGAAGTCATTCGGGGTTCGGAGGTTCAAATGAAAACGAATAACAGTGGCCGGACGTATTGCTCTTCGTCTCTCTGGCTCTTCGTCTTACTCATTCTTGTTGCACAAGTGATCAAACATTCCTCCTCTCTTTGCCTCCCTTTCAGCCTCCCTGCTTTCTTCCTAACACCACCCTCTGCTCTAAATTTCTCACAGCTTCTTCCTTTAATTATTAACAGCTACAATCTGAGGAGTGCCACCGTAAGCTGCAAAATGAGGCTCTGTATTCATTTTAATCAGCATTAAAAGCTAAAGAATTCCCAGTTTGTTTTAATGTATCCTGAGCACTTTAATAAGAACGGTTCTCAGGATCTGCACTTTGCAGGTTTTGTGCCATTTCAAAAAGCACGTAGCAATGTCCCTCGATTGAAGTCTGTGTTGTTTGTTGGTGTGTTTTTTTTTTTTTCTTCCCATTGGGGACTGCTTGCAAAGTGTGACACTGTGCTTATGTATTCCATTTTATCATGCTGGTTGATGCTTTTTTAGGGCGGGTAATGTATTTATTCATAAATTTGACACAGTGTTTCATCTCAGATCAATTAACAATGTGATACACACAAAGGCAGGAAGTCAATGAATGATAGTGTGCTGAAATCAGACCATAAATATATTCATACCACAAAGGAAAGCTCAAAAGAGAAGCACTCATGCAAATACTCTAACGAGGATTGGTTAGCTGCACACAAAGCACAGGAGCAAAGATCACGATTAATAAAATAGCAATCGCAGGTGCCCATAGAAAATGTTGTTGTTTTATTTTTTTAATGATGAAACGGGCCTTTCTGACCCTGTCAGTTTGACACGTGGCCTGCAGTGGGTTCGAGCCGTGGAGGAGACATGGGAGATATAAAAGTTATACTAAGTCTGCTTTTTGAAATTCAGCCTGGCGTTCTAGCCGAGCTGTTTACAAAGCAGGGAGGAAAAACACCAGCGCATCCACCAGGAGTGTGCCCATGCCTCGCTGAAACAAGTTGGTGCCATTAATTATTGACAGATTTCCAAAAGCATGTATGAATTTCAGTTTACAGTGCCTGATGAAAGAAGAGATTAGCTTCAAGGGCAGCTCACCAACTTTTCCTGGAACTTTGAAACTCATCCACAAAGTGTTTTTTCCACTGCAGGAGCTGGGAACACCGCTGGAATCACAGGTTAGGACTTTTTCATAAATATGTATGAACAACAACAACAACAAAAGAAATACTCTAAGGTCTTAAAGACTGAAGAAGAAGATAAACAAAAATACAGTTTTTTAGTTTTATCGCATAACATTTAAAATGATCTGTATTGACAAAAACTCAAAACTATTTTATTATTCTTTATATTTCTGCTCTGTTCTGTTCAGGGTAAGTAATACCATAATATAGCATGAACAAACTTTTTTCTCTTTAGTAAGTTTAAAAACGAAATCATTTTCTTCACATATTACGATACAGTACGTTTAACGTGACAGTACTTACAGTAGAGCAAACTAGTAGCGCTCTATAATCATGTCTGAAAACTACCATAAAAAGAAAGACTAAAGGGGTTCTGATACTTTATGACAAAAGACACTCAGCTGCGTTTGCTGGGAAATAATGGACGCCTCCAGCAAATGAGCAACAGCAGGAACGTTTAGGTTTATGACACAAGTCAATTAAAGTCAAACAACTTAACTTGTGATTTGCCTGGAAGATTCACAACTGTTGCCAGAACATTCTCAAGTCTTAGAAGAGGTCAACAAAACAAGCTGCAGCTCATGGTGATGAATTATATCCAGCTCCGAATAGCAGCCCATCGTGTTCAGGACAAGTGGAAACTACGTTCTCGTGTTTCGACCGCCGTTAAAGCTGAGGAGAGTCTGAGAAGAGCAATTCAACCTGGAGAGACTCACACAGAGAAAAGCTGCAATTAGATAGTTTTATTAGACATGAAAAAAATAAGGTTTTGGCGCTCGGACCCCGGCAGAAGACGAGGGTGCTGTGAATAGCAATAAGCTTGGATGAGAAGCCTAGGATGAGGATTAGAGGCATCTTCCCCGGGCCGGACACTGGTGAAAAGAAGCTTGACGGAGCTGGAAAATAAAGGGTGGAGAAGGGGCGTAGGTGGGTTGAAGTTCAGCTGGTGAACAGATGAAGCCATGGATGGAGGTCCTTTTAAATGCAGGCTTGCTTGATGATTGGTTAACACGAGGCGCAGTCTGATGCTGATAGGCTGTGATAGAAGCGCATGGTGCAGCAATTGGATGATGCAGGTGAGGCTGAAGAGGGTCTTCCAGTTTGAATTTTTTGCCTAGGCTTCATTAAGACAGCAGAGGAGAACACTGAAAATGAAGCACAGCAGAGATAAGAGACAGCTGTTATTTGTGATTAGTTTGGGATTAATTGCAATTAAAGTTGTGATTAATTATGGTCAAACATTTACTTGCTTGACGGCATTAATTCATTATAACTTTGGTTACTAGTAGTATCATTAAATCGGCCTTGTAACGAAATAACAGCTTATTTAGCAACTGTGAAATCTTTGATTCAGTTTGGTGCATTTATGGGAAATGATTGCAGAAAATGTAATTATCTCCCACCACCGAAAATGAAAAGCAATAATGTTTTTACCCCTGTCTGTTTGTGTGTGTTCATTTCTCTGTTAGTAAAATATCTCATGAACCACTGATTTTACATATTTACTCATTGCGACATATTTCGGTTCGGTTACAGTGTTGACTTTGGTTAAAAAAACGAGGCAGCCAGCACTGATTTGGAAGTTGCTGCTGTGTTTTCCGCACTTACGCCCAGCAGCCACCTTGCAGTGACCCAGGAAAGGTGTTATTGTGTGCGCACGGGTGTGTTACAATGGATGCTAAGTTGTCTAAAAGCCTTGCTGGGAGTCAGCTAAGTGCTCAGACATGAAATGCTCTTAGTGCACTTTTTTCACTAGCTTTACTGACTGAGTGTGTCACCAAATAAACACAATTTTTCCAAATGCAATCATCATTTTTACAATAGAAATGCTCACAAACACACACCAATCTGTGCACATTGTGTGTCTGTCACACCATTAGTGCTATATTATTTGTGTCCCATTACAGAGCGCCAATTATTCCTCGGCTTTGCTTCTTATTTGACAACGAAGAGGCCAATTTGCCACTCAGCTGATGGGTGGCTCATCCAGACTGCAGTGTGTAACATTAAATTTTGTCGTCAGAAGTCATTTCACTATATTTGATTTATTCTTCTGCTGCCACCTCTGTGATCTCCACGCGTTTGTGCTGTTTTTTTTGCAAAATTTCAGGCTGTTGTTTTTCCGTCTGGTGCAAAAAGCCTCGGCTCTCTTATCCTTTTTTTGCATCTGTAAAAGCAATGACATTTTGAGATGAAGTACCCCGACAACATCCTTCTTAGAGACAGATAATGTTGTTGGGTTTTTTTTACCAGTTTGTGATGACTTGGATTTCTGGGACAGCACAAATGATTTGGTGGAGATGACACGAGGTGCGTTTCAAAGAGATAAGTTATCCTACAAACGAAAACGGAGAGCGCTGAAAAGAAAGTGCTTCTCTGTAATTTCTGAGTGATGGACTAGATGATTGCGTTTCCGGATTTTGACTTCTTCTTCCTTTAACATAGAAAAAACACACACACACAAACACACCATGTGGTCGGTGTCCGATGGATGAACTCATGAAGCGATGTGATTGGATGAGCTGGTTTGGTGAGAACTGAATGTGAACACACCAGTGTCTTTCTGTTGTGACAACATTAATATAACTTGTCCAGTAAATGAACTCGGTGGGAGCATTTGGAGACAAACATCTGCAGGGTGACTTCCATCAGAACCATATGCTCCATTTGCCAGGAGGTTTCCTGAATCAGACTGTGATGTTTTCAATTCAGGCTCCTACCTGGAGTCAAGATTAACTCTGTATGTCTGATGAGCCACTGGAAATATTTTAATGAAACTTTCAGTAAGTAATTACTGAATATACATCTACAACTGATTATGTTTTGGAGTCAGTCTCGATCAAGATGGCTGCCAGAGCCAACTGACTTTTAAGAAGACAAAACTGTCTAAAGATCAGTCAATTTCACAGATACTGAGCTAAAAATTGGTGTGGTAGTAGCTGAGAGTCATTCACAACATATACTCTAAGCTCTACACGTTGCACCACATCTTTCCTCAAAACTGACTATAAATGTTGGTGTCAGCACTGCCTGTCTGTTAGCAAAATGTCTCATGAATCACTGGACGGATTTTAATGAAACTCTCAGAAAAGAGTCCTTTGATGCTCATCTACAATTGATTACTTTTTGGAGTCAACTCAATTCAAGATGGCTGCCACAGCTAAGCAACCTTAGCAAATGTAAAAATAGCGATAACTCAATTTTACAGATGCTGAGTTCAAATTAGGTGTAGTAGTAGCTGAGAGTCATCCTCAACACAGTTTCCGAGCTAACACATCTTGCAAGACCTCACATACGATTGTGCTTAATGATATTTTCAATGTTTGGCTATAACTCCACCCCTTTTTGATGATCTTAGTTTAAAAGTCCAGCATGAAAGGTGGCGAGCGATATCCATTGCTTTAAGGAATGTTAAGTCTTTAATGTTTATATATTTTGTTTTGTAAAAAAGAAATAAAAAATGTAGAAAATATTGTGTCTAGCTTCCTCCCTTTTTACACTTCCTCTGTAACTTATCAAAAATAGATGAAACCTTTATTTAGCGCGAGGCAATTCAAACTGTGGTGCTTGAATGGAAAAAGCTGTGTGTGTGTGTGTGTGGGTGTGCACTCTGTGTGACTCTGAGTGCGAGTGTGGTTGTGCTGAGTGTTGAGGTGGTGATGAGACAAGCGGATGAGGGGGTTACTGCTGGGTTAAACCAGTCTACTGTCAGGTCAGCCAGAGTTCAGTAACTCAGAGGCTGGGAGGCAGCAGGCGGCGGTTTCCACTGCAGCGGTTCAGGCAGACGAGATCACCGAGGTGGAGTTTTCCCACGAAGACACAGAAGTAGACACGATGTGTTCAGGGGATTCCAATTAAATCCGAGAGAAATCTAATCATTTGGAAATGAAAGTAAAAAATGAGAACTCTTCAGGAATAGTCCAAAAAAAAAAAAGTTAAAAACAAAAACAACTCAACTTCTATTCTGTAGTTGAAGACGTTTCGCTTCTCATCCGAGGAGCTTTTTTGAATTGATAAAGCTCC
>JAOXNZ010000002.1:7609589-7626816 GCA_028566095.1 Kryptolebias brasiliensis | reverse complement strand
GGTTCATAATATATTTTGCTAACAGACAGACAACAATTTTAATCCAACAATTTTTTTCTGAAATTTTGAAGAAAATCTATCCTTTGGTTCATGAAATCATTTGCTAACAGACGTAGAGCATTAACAACAAAATAAGTCATTGCTAAATTTTAAACCAGGATCTTGTGCAATCTGTTAGCAATCAGGATTTGTGCCGGGGATCACTCTCAGCTACTACCACATCAACGTTCAAGTCAATTTGTGTAAAACTGACTGAGTTATAGCCACTTTTGTGCTTGCTAAGGTCAGCTGGCTGTGGCAGCCATCTTAAATTGGGTGGCTCCCAAAGTGAAACAGCTGTAGATAATCTTCCAATGTATACTTTCTGCAAGTTTCAATATAATCCATTCAGTGCTTAGTGAGATATTTTGCTAACAGACAAGGGCAAAAACATTATTATTTAAAAAATTATTTTGGCAGCAGGTAATAATAATAATACTTAAAAGATAAATTTAGTCCAGCCTAATGCTGTTTCTCTAGACACCACTACCATCACCATTGTATTGTCTAGTGATTTTATCTATGCTGAAGTAGGGCCTTAGCAGCTAAAAGGTGCAGGTGCCGAAGGGCAAGAAGGAACTGTGCCGAAAGAGAGCCTCAGAGCAGGTTGTTGAACCATTTTCTTCTTCTTAGGTCATCTCTCTTATGTGGCCCCAAACATCACCTCCAGCACACAGCACAACCTTCTTTAATTTTTAAAACTTGTACACCATATATAAAAAATGAGACGTGTGGCAGACAGCATACATTTGTGGAGGGATTTCCCTGCTTTATACAAAGTTCATCATCAACTCTTCTTTTTCCATCAAATACTGAAGTTTTTTTAAGACTGGATTATTCCCTTAATTAAGCAACTACAGTGCTGTGAAAACGTATACAGAGTGCTTCCGTTTGTACCTTTTTTTGGTCACGTTAAGTAATTCAGATCGGCAAACAAATGTTAATATCAGACAAAGATAACAAAACAAAATGCAGTTTTCAAATGATGATTTTATTTATTAAGTAGAAAAGCTAGCCAAGCCAACCTGGCTCTGTGCAAAAAAGTAATTCCCCCCTTTGTTAAACCATGAATTAACAGATTTTTTTTTTTCTTTCCAGACTTGTAAAATCAAGAAATCACCAAAATGGAGCCAATATCCACAAATGGAAAAAACGTGAACCAGTGGTGAGACTTCCCAGGAGTCTCCGGCGGACCAAAATTACAGCAAGAGTGCTTCGACGACTCATTCAGAAGGATCCAAAAGAACCTAGAACAACTTCTAAAGCAGGCTTCACTCGCCTCAGTTAAGGTCAAAGTTCATGATTCAGCAATAAGAAAGAGATGAAAAATGGCCTCCATGCTGAGCAAAAAGAACACAGAGACCTGTCTCACATTTACCAAAGAACACCGTAATGGTTCAAGACTTTTGGGAATATGTTCTGTGAACTGACGAGACAAAAGTGGAACTAATGTCACACCCACAGTCAAACATGGTAGTGGCAGTGTGATGATCTGGGGTTGCTTTGCTGCTTCAGGACCTGGACGACTTGCCGTAATTGATGAAATCAACTCCTGACCTTAATCTCAAGAACACTTGGGTTCAGCCACAAAAGATGGCCCAACCAGGTATCGGTTTTGGAAGGAATTACTGTCTCACACAGGGCCAGGTTGGCTTGGGTGGCTTTTTTTCCTCCCTAATCAATAAAATCATCACTTAAAAACTCTTTAAGGCTTTGCTTTGTGCAAATTATCAGAGGATGTCATTTTTGCACCAATATGGCTTCAACCCCTTGGAGAAAAGGCCTTGTGTGTTTTTGTGGCTGTGATATCCTGATCCATGCCAGTCTTTATGCAACGACTGCTCATTAGCTCATTACAACTCAACAAATGTTCTCTGGGTGCCGCTCTGCCTGCTGCCAGATCGTTTTATCAGCTGGGTGACACTCAGTCCACGACTAAAAACTTCTAAATTGTCTCTTGTCGTCTAGTTCCTACTTGGACCTGTGACAGTGTTTCTTTTTGTGCCACAGATCCTTGGACACGTTGCAGCATCCATCTGCAGGCTGTCTGCTCTCTTGTCAATCTGCCATTCTCAGCAGAACCTCTCAGCGCAGAGTCCTCGGTTACCCTGATTCAATCCTTACATGGGTTTTTTAAAAAAAGGCCCCATATAAAATAATCATCTAAGCTTTGCTCCCCAGAATTTAAGCCTTCATCCGCCCGAAAACGCGATGAAATGTTGTAACAGCTCGTTACTTTGACAAGTAGCCGTGCTTCAGCCAGGACCACGTTCATCAAAGTGATTAAGATTTTGTGATATGGCTCTGTCCTGAGACTTCCCTTTTTGTCCACATGCTAATCTGCCTCTGGCGGGGAGAGCAGCAGGAGAGCAGTTTGAGGAGAAAGTGGACAGGATATAAAATCAGGATCAGTTCTAATGGATCAGTCAGGATCAGAACCGGTACTGAAAAAAGCTAATGTATAAACATATTAGCAGGGCCAGACTTTAAGGCCTACCTAAAGCATGCATGATTTCAGTTTTTGAAAACGCATTTGAGTGATGTTTGTGGTTTTAATTTCTAAATGTCATCCCTTTAATGCACTTCAGACATTCCTTCTCGATTCTAGTTCAGATTTCTGAACGTGCTAAAATAGATAGGGACGTGTACAATCACTGCTCTGAAAAAACCTAATGGCCTTAAAAAATTAATTCAGCTCACGTTGACAGTATAATTAGCAGAAATGTGACAAGACAACACCGTCTTTGTGTAATCTCACCTATTTTATTTTATTTCAGAGACTAAGTATAAGTATACTCTGAGGGCTAAATTGTCTTCCAACTTCATATCACCTAATAATTGTACGTACATCTACTATTTTTCTTCTGCCTATCCATGGTTGATTCGGAGAGGCAACAGGTCCAGAAGGGAATCCCAGATATTCCTCTCCCCAGCGACACTCTTCAGTTCCTCCTGGGGGGTCCCAAAGCTTACCTAACTCAGAGAGGATATATAATCCCTCCAGCAAGTTCTAGGTCTGCCCTGGGGTCTCCTCCCAGTGGGACCTGCTCGGAAACCTTCAGAGGGAGGCGCCCAGGAGGAATCCTAATCAGAACCACCTCAGCTGGATTCCTTTCCATGTGGAGGAGCTCCAACACCCTGAGCACTAACAGACTGAACTTCTTATTAGAAAGAAGGTTATTTTCCAGGTTTGACCAAAAGAGCTACAACTCTGTCATTTATCAATAAGATGATCTTAGCTTAAAAATTTGCCATGAAAGGCAGTGGGTGATATGCATTTGTTCAAGGAATGCTGGGCCTTAGTTTCTTTTAGTCATGATCCACTCCTCATGACCATAATGTGTATGAGACCCTGATCCCCTCGGGGCAAAGACTCACCACCAACCCAGAGAGAGCATTCCACCTTTTTTCGATTGAGAACCTTGTCCTCATTCTGCTGTATCCGCTCCAGTGCACGCTGAAGGTCTTACATGTTTTTGTAATTAGTCCTGAAGAGCTCAGACTCCATCACCGCACAAATAGCATCACTTATTATCCAGATGTCTTGCAGTTTGCGTGCTTACAGACTTACAGCCGCTGACTTTGGAAAGTTGCTACTAAGGAAACTTCACAAAAGGGAACTGAAGCGCTTTTCAAAACACTTCAAACTTTAGCTCAAATTTTTATTTAAATGTATTTATTCTAGAAATCAACTAAATGAGGCTGCAGTACTCTGAAACAAACCAGCCAGAGTCCTCAAACAATCAAAAAGCAAAAGCGGGTTGAAAAACATTCTGTTTTCTCAGGCTTACACTGCCTGTGTGTGTCTGTGCTTTGGAATATTGTGGGTTTGCTTTTACAGCTTAACGCTGTTGAATTTTGTTCTGCATTTTCTTCTCAAAACCTTTTTTTTTTTCCTTTTATGCCCAAACTGCGACTATAAAAATAAAAGAAAGTTATTTGGTTTCAGCTTTGCATAGTTCCAAGTGTTTCTTTGTGCCACACAATTAGAGAAGATTAGGATGCATTAGGAGCACAGTGTTTAAAAGACTTGATTTAAATTTTTAACTTGGTTTGGAATTAATGTTTTAGTACCTCCACACTGAAATCTACTTCCACCTTTTCGTTTTAACATTCAGGGACTGCAGCACTACACTGCTGTAATTATGAGCATTTGAAGACTGATTGTTTTAACACTGCAACCCTGAATCCTTGATTAACCAACAAATTCTCTGCGACTACACAAAGCGCGGTGTACTTTGTTTTTCTTCTTCGCTCCTTAACTGAAAAGAAAGGCTGATTGACTGCACCTGTGTTGGGTGTATTTGAAGTGACTGCGAATCCATAAAAGCTAATGAAAAAAAAGGCTGCGGCTGAAACGTTCGTCTATTGATTGCGACTCTTTCCTTTTTTTCCCACGCAAGAACGCGTCATTGGAGGAATATTTTGATTTCAGCGGATTGATTATTTTCCGAAGCCGTGTGGTTTTAATTTTGTGTTACTGTAACCTTTTCAGTTTGCACATCCGCTGCCTTCCCAGCGGAGACGAGAGACTCCTGAGCCCCCCTCCCCCCTTCTTTATTAATATCAGGCAGTCTTAGAGGCTTTGTTTTATTTATCACTCAATAGTAAGAGTGTCTAAGGGCTCTCTGCATGTCACTCACTCCCAGATTATGAGCACAGAGAGCTGCTGCAAGTCCTGCCCTCTGGAGACGAACAAATTTGAAGAACAGATCACCACTGCAAGGAGAGCTGAAGGGAGACAGGCAGCCTGGAGGATATAGCATGATAGATGGAAGCCATAGGACAATAAAATATGCATCAGGGCTCTTGTGAAATTTTAATCCAGCCTGTTGACTGGAGGTTGACCCCATAGTGACCCGACACTTGGGGAGAGTGAAAATATCCACAGAGGGAGGCTCGAGGGTAGCGGTGGGTGCAGGAGCAGGGCAAAGGGAAATTGTGAGGAGGAAGAGAGTAATGAGGCCGGCTGCAGCCGTAGACGGGTAATTTTATCTGTCTGAGTGCCTCAGAGTCTGAGTGTCCCTTAACTACAAGAGCAGCTGGGATGATCTGCAAGGGTTTCTAAGGATTTTTCAGGGGAGAAAAAATGTTTTTGATATAATGTATGTGGACAGAGAGTGTGCAGGAACTATCAAAAACCCCCTTGAAAAATACACCTTTCCAATGTATAACTCTAGAAATGTGTTCTGCTGTCAGGGATCACAAACAAGTCTCCCAAAGGCTTGAATGTTTTTTATTGTATAAGCAATCTTTTATGCGCACAGAAAAAAAACTCTTTTTCCCTTTGTGCATATATAATCAAAACATTTGACCATAACTGGGACATGAGTCTGTCACAGCGATTGGAAACAAAAGATGTTCCTATCTGCAGAGGCTGACTGAAGAGCATCAGCCACAGTTATGTAAATTCTGATTTTAGTTTGATGTTTATATTCAGCAGGTTGATGCTGAAGTTTGAACTTGTACCCTCTGTTTCTGTTAATATTCATAATTGCCATTTATCTGGTTGTTTGTGTTTCCAGAAATATATTTCAGTGTCTGCAGGCATGAAAGCAGGGGTTGCAGTTGTACAAGTATTCCTATGCTTCATTTTTCAGTTATATCCTCAAAACTCTGTCATTTGAGGCCAAGTTCTATTTATTAACATCATCTTTTGTAAGTGTTCAACTTGCTACAGGAATGCATTCAGCTGGAAAGTGATAAAGGTTGAATATTTCAACTCCTATTTCATGTTTTGACAAGTACAACTGATTTATTAGCTGTTCAGTATAACTTAATTTATTTAATTTATATCCTCTCAAGGGTTTGTTTTAAAAAATAACAAAATGATCTCATGTGAATAGGTATTAATTATTACAACCAGGTTTTTCTAATGAACTTAAATCAAGAGTTTAATTTTTGTTAAGTGAGGTTGTGTTGAGTATATTTGGGCAGTGAGTGAATATCTTACCTGCAGCATGTAGCAGCCTGAGCTGTTTTAGTTTAGAGAATGAGAGAAACATTTGCAGCTTATATCAGAGAAGTTTCCTCTGTTAATTTAATGCAGTTTGAGATGATTCCTGTTAAAAGAGGGAAATTTTCCTCTAAAATCAGCAAAACATTGGACTCATGCACAGCAAAAGGCTATACAAATTGTCAGGGGGATGAACCAAACCTTCCATCTCGCACTTTCTGACTCAAGGAAACTAAACTGAGAAGGGTTTGACATGTCGTTGACGTGTCGCCTTGCAAACTTTCCAAACATGTTCACAATTCCGGCGACACAAGAGGCGAGGAGATTCACTAATTTGTCTCAGCCCAGTGAGATACAGGCTTTAGCTGCTTTGCTAACAAACTGCACATGCAATTAAGACAAATACTTTGCATAATTTACGAAAATGATTCATTAAACTGAGTCATGAAACCTATAAATCTGTGTAGAATGGTTTTTAAGAATCAAATAATCCTCTAGGGTAAAAGTACCTCCTGTAATTCTTCATAGACCTGTAAGTGAATCTGTGTGTGTGTGTGTGTTTAAAGCTGTGTGTGTTACGTACGGCGTTAACCACTCCCTCAACCTCTAGTGCGCTGGCCCATAGCCTCATTAATAACCCCAGCGTTTGCTGAATGGGGCTCAGGCGATCTATTGCAGTCTATTGCGGTGTTGTTTTTGTTTGGCCCTGGTCACAGTGATTCCTGGGAGATGACAGCATCATAAATCTACAGCTTATTCGTGGAGCTAACCTGACCTTTACAGCAACAGCAGAACAGAGGCAGAGAGAAAGAGAGAGATGGAAACAGGGGGAAAAGTAGAAAAGGCCATGAAAAAAAAAAACAGAAAATGGAGGAAGAGCGGGAAGGTTAGAAAGTTTAAAAGGTAGAGCTGAGGGGATGCGAATGACAAAGAGGAGGAAGGAGAGATATAAGAGGAGGGGAAGGTGACAGAGGAGCAAAGCACAGCAAAGGAATGAAGAGTTGACAGAGGTGGCTCCAGGAGATGGGAAAGAAGAAAGAAAAGAAAATTCGGTAGAGAATAGGAGAGCGAAGAGGGAGACTAAGGTAGTCAGAGGATGGAATCGGTGGGACAGAGAGGTTATTACAGAATGACAGCAATCAATGAGTGTGAAAGGAGACAGGGAGATGGAGGATTGTACTCCTGCGTGGGTGTGTTTCACCTGTGTGTGTCTGAGTCGATGAAGCCCATCTCCCCCGGACCTCCGTCACCTGTCGAGTCTTTAATAAAGTCTCCGTTTTGGCAGGGGGGAGGGGAGGGGGGTATGCGGGAGGCTTCGTTGACTCCCAGATGGCACAGCATCTCTCTGCATGAGCTGTCTCACACATGACCAACCAAACTATAGGTTCTGTCAGAGTAGCTGTGTGCAGTGTGCACGTTTCTGGGTCAGGACTGCTTTATTTCCATCCAAAGTGCGTGTTTTTTTTCTCTGTTTTCATCATCATATACTCATTAATACTCTTTAACGGCTTATGCAGGACCTGAGATGGAAATATCTGGGAAGAAGAAAAAGAAGGACTGAAAAGGTGACTGTTTTTAAAGTATTTCATTCATGACCGTATTAAATAATTAGTTCATTATTGTCCGCCATTACAGGTGGAATGGTGATGTTTTTGCTCATATCTGTGTGTGCATGTGTGTTCGTCTGTCATTTTAACAAAATATTTTATGAACCAGATGATGGATTTTAATAAAACTTACAGAAAATATTTATTTAATGTACATCTTGTTTTGGAGTTGAGAGCTGAGAGTCCTCCTCATCACATATTCTAAGTGCAAACACATCTTGTCTTTCACACAAGGTTTGACCAACTGGTCGTACCTGCGTTCCTCTTCATCACATGTTTAAAACTCTGGCATGACTTCCTTCAAGGATTGCTAGGCCTTTAATTTGTTTTTATCATTTATTAAATACACAAAAAAATATACTATTTTTATTACAAGACTTAACATTTTTATTTACTTTTTCTTTTTTTTTTTACTCACTGAGTATGTTTTAAAGCATTTCTTTTTAATTCATATAAAGCTTATAAAGAACCAGGAAAATGGAAGGCCTTCTAATTTATGAAGCTGAGCCATTTTGCAAATGTGCAACGTTCCAACTGACTATTCAAATTTTAATTTGTAATATACTCCTATATCTCCACAGATTTACCAACTCTGTTATCTCATTATTATCCAAATGATCCTAATTGCTTAGGCAATTTTGCTTCTGAACCTTCATTGCAACTGAGCTCATAAAAGCGAAATTGCACTGAGACAGAGGTTGATTTGTGAGCTTGCAGCGTGGCAGACTGATAAAGCCATTCCTATGGAAACTGCTCTCCTTATTGGTATTCAGCACCTGTCTGCCTCACAGAGCCATCGCAGATCCAGCAAGTTTAAAAAAAAAAGAAAAGAAAAGGCCATTAAGAAGCAGTGGCTTTACTGCTGTAGAGCAAAGCCACACACACACTCACACACACGTTGGCATTTTGAATTTACCATGCTACAGATAAAACACTGTTGCATACAATAAGCCAATTAACCACAACACTAATAGGACCAATATCAAATTAGCAGGGGAAGGGAAGAAGTCATTAAATGGTCTGTTCTGTGTGAGTGTGCACATAAGTGGCTATTCACTCTGATTTTTGTTTTCATCAAGACAGACTGAGGTTTGGTCTGAGAGTTGTTTTCTCTCAGGCTGTTATATCGAGGCTTGGTTACAATTTAGTAAATCGATGTCTGATAAACTGATGAACTGATGTCTTTGCTTCGTCCTCAACATCAGGTGGGTTGAGAAGATTTCAGTGTCAACCCGTATACAAGAACCGACCAGACGTCAACCAGCCTGGCTGTAAAGAAGCAAAAAGTGGGACTGGATAGGACATGCTCTGTATGAACCAGCTGATGACGCCACAAGACAAGCGCCAGACTGAACCCACAGGGGAGGAGAAGAGATGGGAGGTCGAAGCAGACCTGGAGAAGATCAGTTGTGAGGGAGGAGAAGGAAGCAGGACTGACGTGGGCTCAACAGAAAAGGGATTCTCAGAATAGAGTCCAATGGTGAGGCATGGTTGTGACCCTGTGTTCCCCAAGGAATTTAAAGGAATCATAAAAACATTCCTCCACTCCTCCATGCTTGATGTTTCAGTGATGACTTTACAGCTTTAGAGTTAAACCTTTCTGTCATTCCTCTGCTACCAGGTCCCAGTATGTTTTTAACTCTTTTCTTCTCTTTCTTAAAAAGTGGTATACATTGCTCCTGAAAAATCACAAAAAAACAAACAAACAAACAAAATAACGACAGGCTATCAAACCTGGCAAGCCTAAAACAAAAAGTCAGGAATGTGTTCGTTTTCTGTGAATTTTTTTGAGCAAGTGCAGACCTCATTCACCTCAACTAATGCTGGCAAGCACAAAGAAGGGATTTTCTTTGTAATACGCCCCTTTAAAACACGTGCAAATCAATCCAATAGCACATGCTGCTGAAACAGAGCAGCCAGCTGAGTCAGAAATAAAACACAATGCTTTGGAGGTGGGTCTGTCTCTGGAAGACAAAGAAACAAGACAAACAACTTGTTCCCAGCCTAGAGTTTATAAGATTTGTAATTAAATCTTGTATTTTAAAGGGAGTTGTTTGTTGTAGCAATTATTTAGGAAGCATCATTCAGGGACACGTCCACCCTCCCTCTCTTTACACCCTCCAATAAGTTCTAGTTATTTATTTAGCTTTCTTGTCTTTCCCCTGCCTACTTTTCCGGAGTTATCTCTCCTTTGTCTCACTCGCCTTCCATTGTCCCCCTCCCCATTCTCCTGCCTTCCTGTCATCTCTTGCAGTCTCCCCTCATATCTTCATACCACTTCCCTCCCTTTCCGTCTTCCCTCGCCTTTCCTCCACCTCTTCAAAGTCATCCCAGTCTTCGCTGTCATTGTGCCGAGAATTACACATCGCTCAGAGCTGTAACATCTGACAAAACGCTGCTCGCTGACATTGTCGGTAGTACGAGCCGAGTGATAGAGAAAGTTCACTCGAGCAGCCATCCTATTATCCAGGCAGATGCGCACGCAGACTGTACCCACACTGTGACAGTTGTAGATACATCCAATTTACCTTGTGGTGGCCTCTGGAAGGGACGGCGACAACTGAGCAGTTTGAGGGTCACAAAAACAGATACAGATTTGCGTGCAATGCATCACGTTCTTCCTCTTCCTGCCTCCCTCGTGCTCTGCATTAAACACATTCAATGGGCCTGTAACTGTAGTAGCATTAGGCTTTTATCGCTCTAATTTGCAGTCATACATCAGCGTGACAGCGGCCAGGGCAGGATGGTAAAATGCACTCTCTGGTGACACATGCCAAGGGCGGCAAGATAATGTAGATGTATGAATTCAGCGTCGAAACTTTGAAGCTGCGGATCACAATGCATCACTGGCTGAAGGATTCTGCTCATCTACAGCCACTAGACGCAGATAATCTATTCACTGGTCATGGCTGGACTTCAGTCAGAAAACATGCAACTGTTTATGCAGCGGCTCCCATCTGCATTCAAAAGAGAAGGAGCCAAGAAAGGGGTGGGATGGAGGGGAGGAGGGAGTGATAGAGGGAAGGATGAGAGGAATAAAATGTCATAGCTGGGGGTTGACAGACAGGGAAGGTCCATCCTCTCCATCTGAGTATATGCAGGGTTAGAGATGAAGGAGAAGAGTGGGGTTGGGGGGGATGAAAAGGGAGCAGAGAGATAGCCGCAAGGTAGAAGAGACTGTATTACAGAAAATGTGAGCAGTGGGAGAAAATGTTGAAGGAGGGCTGGGGGAGGTGTTGAGCCGAGGGATTAGGGAGGCAAAGAAACGAGGTGAGAAGTTATATTGGTCTGTTGGAGCAGAGGAAATAGAGATAGAAATGAGGAGGTTCAGGAGGTGCAGGTGAATTTGAATAGAAGTCTTGGGAGGCGGGGGGGGGGGTGTGGTAAAGGTGCATTGGTAAAGGTTAAGAGGGATTTTTGTCAGCTCTGTTTGGGTTCGTTTTTTTGTTTTTTGTATTTTATCCTGGTGGATTTTTAATAGGGTCTTAAAGTCAATGTGAGGTTACCAAGGAAACTAAAACTGTGTTGGACTGATGATGGGACATAGTTATCCAGGAAAAAGGAAGAACTATGTTGTTTTTATCCTCCTTGTTAAATATGAGTGTCTCCTGGTAACTCTTTCTGTATGTCTGGGTGTGTGTATGTGTGTGTGTACTGTTTACCAGCCTGTTTCTAAGTGCTAAACTTGGAGACAAACAAGGAGAGTAAGATCTACAATAAAGCAAAGTGGGATCACAAGTCATTAAGTTTAAATTTGTGAGAGATTGTGTTCAGCAGATTACAAATCATTTTTGTAAATTCTGCATGACGTTAATAAAGTCTGTCGCAAGTATTGATAAAAGACATTAGAATGTGTTATGAATGTGCTTATCCACAGTGCAATCACAAACAATGTTACCCCGCACTGATTTAAAATTTAAAATGTTGCAACTATATTACGAGCAGCTTTATTTCTGTAGTTTTGGTCATCAGTTTTATCTAAATTTGAAATTAATGAAGCAAAGTTACAAACTACAGATATGCTCTACACATACCAGATGTCTTCAGTAGATGTTTATGGCAACAAAAAAAAAAAAGAAAAGAAAGAAAGAAAGAAAGAAAAAGAAGTCATATGCAATTCTTAAATGCGGGTACGCACTCAGTGTAAACAAAGCACTTAGCTAAAGTCGACGAAAACCCCGTGGAAGCTTGAGTCACATAATAATCTGTGTAGGTAAACAAATATGGTTTGTAAGTTTCACGTTTGACCTATTTTCAGTCACTTCAACTGTTTCTGTAGGTAAACAAACCCTTACTTACATTATGATTTTTGGCTGGTCTTCATGACTTTGCAGTGAGTTCCTTTAATGACCTTTTGCCAACAAAATGAATATGAGAGCTTTTGTCTCCTAACATCTCAGACATTCTGATTTCCAGATGTTCTCCTCGTGACTAAAGAGCAGCACTGATAAATAAAAGAAAAAAATGATTGCTTGTTCCGATTGATTGTTCTGTCTGCTGTTGCATTTTAAATTAAAACCCTGGCTGTCATAAACTTCTTCTTTTATTCTTGTTTAAAGCAACAGTGTGGGACATTGGGGTTTCTCTCTATTTGTGTGCAATTTTCACTACCTGGTTCATTTGGCTGCAGCATAAATAAAGAGGCTGAAGAAGCAGCTTTTGAAAAAAATGTTAAAAACCTGAATCTTTAGAAGTTTAGCCAAACTAAAAAAACGAGCGCAAGAGCAGAGATTTCTGTCACAGGAGTGATAAACAAAGCCATGAATCATACAAAGCCTCCTGCACTGCCACTTCAAGGCCAGTGAGGATGCAGCAGGCCGTAAAAAGATGTGTAGAGGTCCAGCTGAATCCTCTTTTTGCTGAGGAAGGTTCCTAACTGAGAGAAATGACCTGGAAGTACGTAAGTGTCAACCATGATAACAGCTGTTCAAACTCTCTGAACGATAAGAGAACCAGATTCCTGTTCTTGTCACTTTTGGGACAGGAAAAGACAAATCATCCTTCCTGATACATGACAAATCTGTCCCGTGGTTTGTAGCTTCAACTTTCAAAGCAGCTGATTTGTTTTTAGACAGCTGCATTTTCCCTCACTGAGTGAATGCCGAGTCATCGTTCACTGTTGTTTTTCTTGTTTTGTTTTATTTTTCTGTATGTTTTTTGCAGTTCATACTTTGTGCTCTTTGAACCATTCATATATCAAAACATGGATGTCATGACTTTTGGTTATTGCAACTTTTATACCTTTTAAAATATTTAACTTTATTTACAAATATTTTTACATTGAGATCATTTCAATTCCTTCAAAAACATGGTTCTCTTTAAAATCTGCTTCAGCAAAATGGTTCTATTGTTGTCTTTTTTAGTTACTTTTGGTTTTGAGCTGCTGTTCTGCTACTTTTAGCTTTTAACTAGTCTTTTGCTACATTTACCTTTCAGCTAGCTATTTCCTGCTTTTACCTTCTAGCTAACCTATTGATACTTTTAGCTAGCCTTTTGCTATTTGTATCTTTTAGCTAGTGTTCTGCTACTTTTAGCTTTACCAACTCAGTTTTAGCTTCTTTGGCAACTTTCAGCAAAGTCATTCACCATTAGCATTCACACCACATTTTCACAGAAATTGCATTTTCTCTAGTTCTATTTTACTTTTCTTTCCTGTGCTGTCTTAGAAGTCCTTAGAAGTTTCTCTTATCTCGCCTAAGGACACAATGTCTTGTTTACCAAGAACAGGATGACAGAAAAGGAATAAAAATTATTTACCCATGTGTTTACGTTAGGTTAACATCAGTAAATCAAAAAGTAAATAGTAAGTTTATTTACAGTATATAGCACCTACTGATAAGTCACAAAGTGCTACACAATAAAGAAGAGAAAAACATTCAAATAATAAATGGGCATAAGACTCGGTAGGAAAGTAATTAAAATAAATTAACATAAAGTCATTAACTCTATAGCTTAAAGCTGTCTGACAAAAAAGACACCATGAGGACAATAAACTTACTGTGAAGTTTCCAAAGTGAGAAATTGTCATTTTAAAAAACAAATTTGGTCATAATTTTTATTTAATAAATTATACTGGAAAAGACTAATAATTTCCAAAAGTTACATTTTATTTCAAATGATGATTTGAGGACTGTTAGTTGACTTTCCATAAAACCATTATTTTTCTCATTTGTTTATTTGTGTTTTTAAAATGTTTGCAGGATTTTCAGATTGCTCAGTCCTCTTCATTCAGTTGAGAGCTCAAAGGTCTAAACACAGCACTGAGCAAACTAAAGTGCTAGATTTATAAAAGTATTACACAAGGGAAAAACGTGGTAAATGTCTGTAGTGATCTTCTATCGTGTACAACTCAAAATATAGCTTTTATTTTCTCCTTTAGAGATAACTTCTCTCCAGCTGAAGGTTTTAGTTTGGTTTAAACTTTCTGACAATACATGAAGTTCTGACTGCTTGTGTCACTTCTCATGTTGACACAGTTATGATTATATTGAAATCTAAAATAATAGGACCAAAGAAAGTATTTCTATCCAGAGCATACAAATATGTGCTTGTTGTGCAGTCGTATACTTTGTTTTGATATGTACAGTCTGTCCCTTGAACTGGTGTTTTCTCCCCAGGCGTGTGTACCTCTATGTTGTGACCAGTTGTGTATTTCCAGTGCAACTAGTTTTTCTGTGTACCTGTATTTGAGCACTGCCAGCGTGTGTTTGTGTGCATCAGAGGGTGCTTATGTGCGAGTGTGTGTGCATTCATGAATCAGTCTGTTCGTGTAGCTGCGCTTGCACTATATGACAGAGTGTGAATCACCAGAAGCAGCAGAGCCATAAAGCCCAGAGCTGTTAGGCAGGATTGCTCCTGAAATGATCACAGGGAGGCTGTACTTCTATTTCCCAGGCAGCTATCGCTGTGGGAGGCTGAAGGGCTGCTGTCGCTGTGTTTGCAGGGACCTGAGGGTTAGCCAGTATATAGTCACGGCTGACAGCACAGCCAATGGCTATAATGTCAGCGACAATGATTGAACACATGAAATATGTGCTCTTTGTCTGTGGTATTGGACAGGGTGGGGGTTAGAGTTAGGGTCAGGGTAAGGGTTAAGGCAAAAGGAAAATTGCTTGTTTGGAAGGAAAGCTCGCCTCGCTCTGCCTCCATCTTTTATTAGCCAGTATTGAGAACTTGCCTCTGTGACAAACAACATGTTTGTCATATCTGATTTCTTCTGTGCAGCAGATCTTTGCTGGTTGCCCCAGCAGAACTCTGTAATATGAAGGTATTAATAATGCAAATGTGCCTATTGCCAGTGTGGATCTATATAATTACACCAGACAAAACAGTCTTCTGATATTCTCTAATAAGATTGGTTCATTTGATGTAGATGGAATCAAAACGCCAACTTCCTGTGATTCAAGTGGATACAAAATTAGCTGATGAAGTAAAGCTAACTCTTAATTATCACTACTACATGTTTACATTTTATTTCATGAGTAAAGAAAAAGGAGGGTGCGATAGAAGATAAATTCCTAAGTTTCACACTCAAATCATCTGTTTCTTTCAATCGTTCAATAATACAAGTGTTCATATTGCACCACTAGCTCTAGATGCTTTAAATATACATATATACTGTATGTGTGTTCAGTGTTTTGCATGTTTTCATTATTTGTATTACCTACAAAATCTTTTTTATGTCATTTGCTTTCAGCTTCAGATGGAGAAACTAAAAGGAGGCCAGGAGGAAGAGTGATAAATACAATCGTAAGTGTTGTTGTTTAATGTTGTTAAGCGTTTCATAAGTAGTTTTGCAGGCAAACACATTCATCAGAGCTCCGGGGGTGGGTGGAGGCTGGAAGCTGGTGTGAGGGGTGATTGTTTTTGCCTTTATCTGACTATTGATGAGTGGAGATAGCGGTGCAGGGTACAGAAGCTCAATGGTGCCATCAACAGGTGCAGGAGAGCAGTGCTGCTCCCATCACCCTCCTCTGAACACTCACTGTGGTGACATTCAGCGAGCTCTTTTGGGGGTATTATGGTGAAAATTTATCAGAAATAAGATCGGGTCATGAAGTGAAATATGCCGTGGTCTCTTACAGAGCCCGGTGAAGGATTTATGAGGCTTGGGGATTAAGGTGAAGATGAGGCTGGCTGGTGTCCAACCCATTCTCTGCCAAGGTTAGACCATCCTCTGGCCTTTAAAACCTTGTCAGCTACACACTCTCTCTCTCTTGCACACACACAGTTTGGCCTTATTCTGCCCAGAAGCAAGGTCAAGGTTGTTGCATGCTTCAAAATCACAGGCCCACCTCGCCTTACGCACTCCTTTACCTGTTTTAGTCTTACAAACACACTGAACGACACAGCAAACCAAACACACTACAGAGCAGAGTTTTCCTCCATAAATAAGCTCGGCCCATCCATCACAGAGCCTCAGTGGACCTTGTGTGCCCTCTGGCTGGTTCAACCACGCAGCAGCAGAAGCAGGACACTGGGGTATGGACAAAGAAGGTCATTCCAGACCCCTGAAAAAGAGTTGCGATAATCATCATCATTCCTCTAAGTGTGTCTGTGTGGATTTCATGTTCATAGCTGTGAGCAAAGCTAATGGGCTACAGTGTGTTTAAAGATGTTCTCTCTTTTTTTTTTCCCCCTCACTTCCAAGACCCTGACTCCTTTGTATAGATTTTCCGTCTGACCGCAGCTAAGCGTCTGACAGCGTAAGTGGAGGGCTTTGGTGTGTATTGCATGTTTCAAGCCGGTCAATGCGGGCGAAAAGATGGAGTTCATGTAGAGCTGCGGGGAACACATACAGATACACCCCTCTGATAGCACCACCAGGGAGACAGAGGGAATGTAGGAGAGTGTGTGCAGTAATAAGATTCAGAGCGTGTGTCTGTGTTTTCTCCATTAGCCAGACGTTCCGAGTGCAGACAGATCCATCTGAGCAGATGAATGGAAAGCAAAATTAGAACTCAATTAATTTGTAACACCTATTTGTTTCCAAAGTTGAAATCTGAAATGAGACACTGCTCAAAGTGATATTTGGTAGAGTGCTAGACATAGAAATAAAAAAAACTAATTAAAGGCTAATGTGATTAAGGAAGGGTTCAACACGAAGTTGAGACCAAATAGAGAAACTACAAAGGAATAAAATTTCAATGCAATATCACGCCACATCATCAAATTTAATTGGACGGACCTTATTATAAAAACACGCTTTGTACTTTCATTTAATTTTCTTGGTAAAATGTTGCTTTGTTCATGAAAAGGATTCTTTTAGTTTCTCGTTCTAGGTCCAACCTACCAATTTCACTCATCTGCTAAAGTAATTGCTGTGTGTATAGGCACAATCTGGATTCTAACAGGTCAGTACACAATTACCCATAATCACAGAGTATTTCAGCTCAGGCAGGTTATTAAAGCTTCTTTTTTTTTAGGGTCGGAGAAATTGAGCAAAAACAATATTTGGTGCATAGGGTGATATTTAAAAGATTGTGAGTTAATCTCAAAACTGAGGACGTTCTCCTGCTTTAACAGAGGTCCATAAAAAAAGAGATTTTGAAAGAAGATGGATGGATGGATGGATGGATGGATGGATGGATGGATGGATGGATGGATGGATGGATGGATGGATGGA
>JAOXNZ010000002.1:7583237-7600706 GCA_028566095.1 Kryptolebias brasiliensis | reverse complement strand
AAACTCCACCCAGAAAGACCCCAGGCCGGGATGCGATCCTGCAACCTTCTTGCTGGGAGGCGACAGCTCTAACCACTGCACCACAGTACCACCTTTGAAATTATATGAGATGTTAAAATGCCCTCCATCCACACACACACACATCAGGATACTCTTTCTCTAACGCTTTCTGTAGGTTTACTGCCTCTGACTGCAGTGTGATGATAGGAACATCTACCCAGAAATCAGAAGAAAAAAAAATTCTCTCCATTTTGTACACACTCGCAGTCGCAGACACACAGTTCATGGTTACATTCTGTAACCAACATTCTGCCTCTCCAACACTGGTTTGACAACCGCGGAGCTGCTTGCAGCCATGTCGCTGAGAGAGGAAGCTTTTAACACAGGGAGGTGTGTAATATTCATAAGGAGTGCCTCACTCACGGTGTAACAGACGTCGATGGGTGTGAGTGTGAGCACTGATCTGGCCCTTTAGCTGCGCTCTAATCTAAAATTAATGCGCGTTGTGTCAGATAGTGTCTCCTCTGCTGTTCATTCTGCTCCATTGCTCACATGCAATGCGCTCCCAGGTTACAGCAGGAAGTGCAACAGGAGCTTATGTGGCGCCATGTGCCACAGCAGGGTGCTGCAGAGCTAAGAGCTTAAGTTTCTGGGTGTCCTTCATTTGTTTCTGCTGAACAACATTCTTGTGCTTGCACGCGCCGCAGAGAGGGAGGCCGCAAACAGATTGGCTTGGCACAAAATCAAGGTCCAGTCTTGTTTTTGCAAACTAATTTAGTTGTGATTATCTCAGGGTGCACAGCCACACTTAAAGTTTGTCTTTTTTTTTTCCTTCTTCTTTTTAAAGCCATAGTATAAAAGTTCACTTTATTGCATTTTTTTGTAATCAGTCCCTTTATGTTTAAAGAGCCCATTTACAAGTGAACCAGGGCTTGTAATCAGGAGCCACAATCGGTTCAGCTTTATTAAGCAGCTTTCCTAATATGCCGTCCTGCAAGTTGAAAGATTAAGGCAATGCAAGGGAGCCAAAACAAATAGTCCTTGTAACTCAAACAGAGCGTGAAGGACTTTGTGCTTTATTGTACCTTTTCTGGTGCTCATTTCAGAAAAGACCACAGGAAAAAAAAAAAGGCTGAAAGTGCACACAATTTGCCGACCTTGTTTCACTGTTTTATGCTAAATCTTCAAAGCACAGGCACATGCTGACTATCAGAGGTACATCAGGGTCATCAGTTAAAGGAAGGAGAAATCACTGGGGATTTCGGATAAATGTTCCTTCGTGAAATGTTGTGGTTGGAAGAGTCTGAAAATACATGAATCGAACGTGGTGGCTTTAAATTTAGAACTCAACCCGTCTGATTTTGAAAAAATTACACTTTTCTGCAAAAATCCAATAATAAGTTATACTTTGAATGTGTTGAATATTAAAAAAGACACTGAATACAGGGTACATGCCTTGCTGGGACATGCTGATTATGACAGCATGGGATAAACTAGTAATAAACTAACATAGATTTCCATGAGTTGCTACTGGAGCTCCCAGTTATTTGCTGTTAATTAATTGGAAATACACACAATTTTCTACAGAAGCAAATCTAAACATTTCTCGCTGTTAGAGAGAACTGAGGCAAAGATTTGAGTTTGTAACTTTTGTAAAATGTAAAGAAATCAAATGTCAGGTGGACAAGAAATTGTAAAAACGAGCTTCAAATGAATCCTGGCAAGTTCAATTAAAGGCAGTTCGACTTTTTATGTGAGAACGTTAAAGCGTGTCATCTGAGGAGGTTTGTAAATTCAAAAGCAAGTCAAGAAGGGTTTGAAAAGAAACAGCTACTCGGACAAGGGGGTAAACATCTTCAAGATTCAAAGAAGAAGTCCGGTTGCATTTGATTGAAGTTGCTTCGAACACCACGACTGAAAATCTTCACCAGCGTGTTTCAAGTGACTGAGCTGAACATAAAAGCCTTTTAACCCGTTCCAGTCATCTAAATTAAAGATTTGTCCCATCCAGAAGTCTCATATAATTAGTTTTTTTTAAGAGAATAAAATAGAAAAGAAAGATACCATGTAGAACCCCTGAAAAAAAATTAGTTGACTGATGAGATTGACATCTACATTAGAGGTGGGTGACTGCAAGTTTTCCCTCTTGCAAACTGATACAAACTGATTCTCTCACACTCACACTGGTTATGAACTTTTACGACTGTTTTATAGCGTCTACATCTTATTCACTAGAAGTTTGGCTTTTCCCAGGTGCTTCAAATGCATCACAGCTTTCTCTGCTTCCCATCTTAAAATATAGCTGGTTTTGGGGGCTTGGTTGGGTGTAATTCCTTCTTCACTCTGGTCTGTTGTTGTCACATGGTATCTAGGCATGATTGTGTGACTGAACAGAACTTTCTGGGATTTTCCACACCTGAGCGACATTACTCTTTTGGCGCGCACCGTTTGACAGACGGCTTCTTATCGTTTGTTCTGGACAGATGTAAGATTTGTTTTTTTTTTTATCCCAGTGAGGGAACAAAGGTCAGAGGTCAACATTAGTGTTGAAATGAAAATTAATACTGTGATTAACTTTGTAAATCACAATAAAGCTCCAAAATATCATCATTTTTGGTCATATCGCGCAGCCCTTATCTGCATTGCACTTTGTCTCAGTTACTGTATTTGCTGTTACGTTACTGTGTGTTCACAGTTTGAAGCACATCTAATTTGTGGTCATTTTCCTCCTCCTCCTTTCTTGCCTGCCATTTGCTGTTGCATATGTTTTATTGTCCTCACCCTTTTCTGCTTCATGACTGACAAGCTCCTATTTTCTTGATGTTTCCCCCGGTTCCCCTCCGTCTCTCTGTAACTAATTGTCCCTAAACACAGCCCCAGCTGTCGAGGCGTTGGGACTAAATCACAACAATCAGGAGTTATTATCAGCAGCATGCTGACTGATCGTGCTAATGTCTGCCCTGATCAGATTAATAACAGGCCTGCTTGGGACGCATTTATCATAATATTCCTGGCAATAAAGAGGTAATAAGTTGCATCACCCTGATGATTAAAATAGTGTTGGGCTGAAGATTAAACCTAAACAGGGATAACAAGAAGCTTCATGTTCGGAAATTACTGAGAGCACAAGACTCCTCCATGCAAGTGTCCTTTTATCAAATGTACTTTGTTTGCTTATTTCCTTTCACATAATTTCATTTATTAATCATCCACTAAATGCATCTACTTTCCTATAAACTGTATTTTGCAATTTTACGTCTGTCTGTTAGCAAAATAGCTCAAGATTTGCTGGACAGATTTTAATGAAACTTACAGAAAGTAACCCTTGGATGTACATCTACAACTGATTGTCTTGTGGAGTCAACCCAATTCAAAATGGCTGCCACACTTAACTAATCTTAAAAACAAAAAAATGTCTATAACTCATTAAGTTTGACAGATAATGACCTAGAGTTTGGTGAAGTAGTAACAGAGACTGATTCCAAACACATATTAACTAACAGATTGCACAGAAACTTTAAATAAAATTTTGTCATGAACTACTTGCAGTCAACTCTGTGTCTGTTGGCAAAATATCTAATGAACCTCTGGACAGATTTTAATGAAACTTTCAGAAAGTAATCAGTGGATGTACATAGACAACTAATTAACCTTTGGAGACAATCCAATACAAGATGGCTGCTACAGTTAATCTAAACTATATACTACAAACATGGCTATAACTCTGTGAAATTTACAAATATTGAGCTAAAATTTGATGTGGTAGTACCTGAGCATCATCCTCAGTTTTACAAACATGGCTATAACTCTGTGAAATTTACAAATATTGAGCTAAAATTTGATGTGGTAGTACCTGAGCATCATCCTCAACACATACTGTGTGTGTGGCATCTTAAGATATCGTATGAGATTGTGCATAAAGTATTTTGACCAAAACAGCTACAACACCATAATTTCTCAGCATATCTTTGCTTAAGCACAAAAGGCGGTGGGTGATATGCATTCCTTCAGAGAATCCTAGGCCTTTTGTTTTCTCTCTCTTTTTTTCCTCTCATAGTCCAGTGTTTTTACTTTCTCATTAACCCGCTGAATGTATCCTCTTCAGTCCTGTGTCCTTATTCACCACTTCCTCTATCCTCCCTTTTCCAGACTGTTTGTCTTTTTTCCATGTTTGCTCATTCTTCATCCTATTTGCAGAAATCCTCCCTCCTCCTTTCTCGTTTTGTCTGCTTTTTCCTCTTGACGATGCACCTGTTATTTTTTCCCCCTCATTTCCTCTTATTTTGACAGCCCTCCTTGCTTTGTGTGTGTGTGTGTGTGTGTTTGTAATTTCTTTTCTCACTCTCTGTATCCACCTCCAAAAAAAGAAAAAAAAACTCAAAAAAAACTGGAGAGCCCTGTCCACTTGTGAGAGAGACACTGATCGGGAGGTGTGGGAGGGAGTTTCGAGAGTTTTAATGAGCCGGTGCTCACACTTATGACAGAAGGGGTAAGTGATGGAAAATTAATCTGTTTGAGGGAGACAGAAAGAGAAAGTGTGTGTGTAAATGGTAGGGGTTTTTTTTTCTCCTAGTGTGTGTATGTTTCTGGCTCTCACCCTGTGTGAATTCTCTGGCTCACCAAGCAGAGACAATTTTAACTTGTGCAATCAATATGACCGGATATGCATAGTGTGTGTGTGTGTGTGTGAGAGAGTGTATACTGATGAATGGTCCAGCCCTTAATGTTCTCAACCACACTGTGGACTAACAAGACTATTTAATCACCCTCTCTCATCCCCTGCCTCCTCCTTTTTGTTTTTGCTCAGTGTACAGCTAAGGTTAGACAACAATGATTGCACAATGTGTTACTTCTATGTGTGTGTGGGGGTGTGTGGGGGTGTGTGTGTGTGACCATTAGCCCTGCATTAGTCAGTGTCCAGCCTGCTGCCGCCTCGTACACCTGTTGGCTTGTTATGGAGTGCAGGAACACACAGAGGTGGCACACGGAGCATAAATCTAACTTACACTCACATCTACTGCCCCCAAACACACACTCACACACACCCTTGTTAAACTTGAGCTGCCTTACACTCGCTAACTTCCCTTAACTTCTCCTGTCACCACTAATTGCCTGACTGTGGCCATTATCTGCGCTTTCATGTTTATCAGTGAGACTTAAGACATCCTTTTCTCCTAATGAGGTTTAGAAATGGAAACTCACAAATTATTCTTTCTCTTGAGGAAGTGAGCCCACTTTAGGCTTACCCACACATGCAAACGTTGAAGACCAGACCTGCAGTCTACCTGTAATTGGAGGTGGGTGACGGCTCATCTTTGAGGTGTGCGAATAGGTGTGTGTGTGCCTTTAGCAGTAATGAGTGCAGGGCCACGGGGTGCCCAAAGGCAAGGTCTCTCAACTGGGTGAGACCCAAGGACGACTGGTTCTGAGCCACACATCTACCTACAGCTCACACATACATACAGTAAATCATGCTGGACCACCAAGATGATTCACCACCATCAAACAGGGGGAGAAATCAACATGGCTTTTTGCACATCACACTCAGCCGTCGTGCTTTCTCTGCTGTGTGTCTCCTCTACCCTGTTTTATGGACGCACACGCACCATCACGCACGCCGAAACACCCTCTATTCGTCCCCAAACGGACGAGAGATTCACGCTCCACTAGCAAAGACTCTCAGAGTGTAGGTTATTAATGAGAGCATGTCCTAACAACATTACAGAGCTGCTGCCCCATGGAGGAGAGAAGAGGAGAGGAAAAGGGCAGGAGGAGAGAAAATACATGCTAGAGAAGTCCGGAGAAAAAAAAAAATGAAGTGGAAAAAATTCAGTTTCGATGACGAGAGAAAAGTAAAGCAAAAGCAAAGGGAGCAGATATAAAACAAGGAGAGGAATAATTAAAGGTAAGAAGTGGAGACAAGAACATGGCAGGAAACTAAGTCTCATTCAAAGTGTCCACACCATTATGTTTAACTTTGAGAGTGATAAAAATAAAGCCTCTAATCTAATTTACCATCTTTGTTGTTTGTCTGAAAAACAACAGTTTGGACCATTCCTGGCAGTTCTAAAAATTATTCACAAAGCCTGTCTCCGTGTCAGAGACATGGAATCGTTTTTCCACTCAATCTTTTTACAGCCACTAAAGCTTCTTGGTTAAGTTAAGGAACTAAAAACATTTGGTAGGAAGAAGTCATGGTTTTAGCTAAACCATGTTGTTTTCTAATGTTAGCAGACGTCTCGTCCAGTGATGAGAAATAGAAAGCTATGACGCCAACTCAGTGCATCCACAGAGGTTTTCAGCTTTTCTCCAACTCTACAACTCTACAACCAAGACGGACTGCAGATTTTAAAATATCAATTTATAAAAGTTTTTTTTTTTAAACAGTCTCAGTTACTACACTACATGTCACAAATTGCATTTTTTAGGGAGTAAAATTGTTGTAACCTGCCCAGAAAGACTGAAACCTCTAGTTGGTATTCCTGTTTGGGCTTTTTTCACAAAATCCAAAAAGACTCAGTTGAAAGCTTGGTACATCAGTTCATTAACTACTTTATATTTCCACTCTAAAACCATAAAAACAAATCAAAAATAAGGGGAATGCATATCGCTCACAGTCTTTTATGCCAGAGTTTTAAACTAAGATCATCTTATGTTGAGATGGGACGAAGTTTTGGTCAAATGTTGGAAATGACATTATGTACAATCTCATGCAATATTGCGAGATATTGCGCTGCGTGTAGCTACTAACGCCAAATTTTAGCTCAGTATCTGTAAATTTGACTAAATTATAGCCATTTCTGTGTTTGGTTCGTGGTGGTGGGCATCTTGAATTGGGGTAACTGCAAAGGGTAATCAGTTGTAGTTGCATACCCAAGAATAACTTTTCTGAAAGTTTAAATAAAATCCATTCAGTGGTTCGTAAAACAATTTGCTAACAGAAAAACAGGGCAGACACCAAGAGCTGCTGAAGTTTTAAGCACAGAATACAACACAAGGGCAGCAAGAAGGTCGCAGGTCCGCGTGGTGTTTTACAAAAAAGCAGTGAATTAGATTTGGATTTTTCGATGTGTGACTTTTTACCAACTCCACTTAACACAGCCTGAACTGACTGTAGCGTGGTGTCACGTTCTCTGTGAACAGTTTTTGCTGTTCTTGTTTTATTTATAAAACTACTGAAACTCCACGGTCCCAAAGCAACCCGTGAGGAGACCCTGCATTATCATATTTATAAGAGTTTTAGATTAATCTGGTTTATACGTAATATGTACATTTAAAAAGCTCAACTTTGTGCATTTACATTTCTAACACTTGTTGCGTAGTGTTTTAGTTATAATAATAAGTGGAATCTGAGGTACATTTTGTGGCTAACGTCTATGAACTCTGTACACTTCTTTCAAAAGGGAGTCTACTTAAAAAGGAGAGCAACATGAAGAGGACAATAAATGAGTGAAACAAATAGAAAAATAGTGGAAGAGGCAACGAGGGAAAAAAAATAAATGAGGAAAATGGAGCAAGAGAAACTAAGACAGAAGACGGAAAGAGCTGGAACACGGGAAGGACATCAGAAAGTAGGAGGAGGAGGAGAGAAGTAAGGTTGTTTGGAGAAACAGAAAAGAAAGGGGTGAGCAGATGGAGAAAAGTGGGAAAAGTGTAGACAATGTGTGGTAGAAGGATGCAGAAACAGTGTAGTAACATCATTAAAAAGTGTGTTCCTTGAGGTATTTCAATGGTTACAGGCTGATAAAGCCCCAGGCTGCTGAGGCCCACTGGGAGGACAGTGCCATCTAGTGTTCCATGTCCACAACTCTCTGCAGCACTGTGTCGCACATCTTTTCATTTACACACCTGCTAACATGCCCAAACATCCTCCTCCCCGATGCTTCACACTCAATCTGCTGCTCGTGGTCACCCAGTACGAGCATCACTATGGATGTCACACGAACTGAGTGCAAAAACATACAACTGATAGCCAGTCTCATGAGCCATGTCCCGTGTGTGTTTCTCCATGTGAGTGTGTTTGCTCTGCTTAGCTTTTATTGTGCAAGTGATCTGGAGAGCATTGTGGGATCATGGCGATAAGCCGGGTGTCACTGGCATCTTATCATCCTCCACGTTTCTTATCGTCTCGTGGCTGAGGGGATGTAATAAACTGTGCAGAGATGGAGGGAGAAGGAGATATGGTGGGAACAGATGGAGGGGGGTAGATGGGGGCTCAAGAAGGGGTTAGATGGTAGAAGGCAACAGGAAGAGATGAAGGGGGAAACTGTGATGAAAGATGTAAGTAAGGAGAGGAAGGAGGGGAGATTTAAAGGTCTGCTGCACTAAAAGCATTTAGGAAACTAGAGCCAAGTCCCGTGACCGACTTCACCTCGCCACCCACACAGCACCTCCTGTAAGAGGATCTGCAAACCAACTTCTTACTGCGTCTATGTGTGAGCGTGTAGCTCCTGCATGTGTGTTTGGGTGTGTTGGGGTTATCAGGAGAGCTAAGGATGGGTGGTAATTGAATAATGACAGTCAGGCCTCTGATGGATTACCTGTCACTCTTCTCTCTTCTCTCCCTCTATCACTGTCATCCCTCTCTTCTCTGCCGCTCTCGCCTCCCAACCCCTGGTCGAATCGCGTCGCGTCTGCCTCACCGCCAGGGTTGACGTAAATAAAGACACCCGCAAAGTCGCCGAAGATTGTCGCCTTGTTTGCCTGAGTTTACATGAATTCACACGAACATGCATCATGGCTCATCTCACGGTGAAGCTAAAAAGTCCTGCAAGTAAAGAAGCAGAAACTACTTAGATTCAAAATGCAGTTTATACCTTTTTGCACACACTTTGTGTCCATATTAGGGTACAAGGTCATGGCCTCTAACAAGTCTTTACATGTGGGGGGAAACTTTAAGACCAGAGGGTAATTTTCTCTTCAAAGTTGCATAGATAACTTTAGTTACACAAATAGAACCAAAATGAATTGGGAAAGTCTACCGATCTGAGTGTGCTCTTTTGTGAGACATGTAGTCAACACTTTTGAACCAGTGAGGACCTGTTCAGACCTGTCGTTAAAATTGGTTCTTAGTGATCAGATTGTATTTGGATAGCACTAAATACAGGTTTGAATACCCTCAATGTGTATTAAAACATTTTCCCTCAAAACACCTTTGGAGGTGGACTGTCTCCTTTTATCCACACAGTCTGAGCACAATCTGTCCTGAGTCCTACTGTTGAACCCCCTATTAAACTAACACAACCCCACACCAGCAGCAAAAGTTATTACCTGGACATTTCAGGGATTTTATTGTCACAGGATACAGGCTATTGTATGGGGGAATTTCTCTTCAGTTTAATGTTAGTTCTGATTGTTTTTAGAGCTCTTTGGACCCACTGTGGTTACTGTAAGCTGTAAGGTGCTGTCAATCACAGGACACCAATCTGAGCAGTGTTATGTATTCACCTAATTAAACAAACAATGAGACTGAACAGCCTCTAAGTGTCACGAGAAGTTGAAAAGGACCCAAACCCAGGTAAGCGACACACTCGATTGGTAGGTGAAGATACCCAAGGTTTTATCGACAAGCTAAACACAAGGCGCTGGCACGGCAGGGGAAAGTACAGGACCTGAAAACTGTGAACAAAACTAAACATAACCTACAATGAACCCAAAGAAAGATCTAACACGGACTGAAATCGGGACTGAATGAGGCTGTAATCACAAAACGCAACAGGTGTGTTGATTGACAAATTAGCAGCAGCTGTGAGAGGAGCCATGAACCAAAACTAAGAACCAAACAGAAAACCTTCCTAACCATGACCCCAGTGCTTTTCCTACACACACAAACATTTAATTTACAAGTATTGTTGCTAAATAAGCCTTTGATCCATTCACTTGAAACCGTTTTAAACCAACAAGCTAACTGTCAGGTAGTTTGTTAGCCTGTTAGCTAATCCCTTTTTGATTTAACTGAGTATAAGCTCAAAGGTCTGAGCAGAATTACAAATAACAAAAGGAGGCATTTTATTCGTAAGTCTCAGAAAATAGATGTTTCTGAAGGAGAGAATGGGCTTTAATTCCCTCAAAGCTACATGAAACTGTTAGCCTCTGGTGTCAGATAAAGCACTGAATTAAAATATCAGCTGAAGTTTACTCAGTGGAAGGACGATGCAACACAAAGTAGACTCTGAATTTTCTTTCACAAAGAGGTTCTCTCATCTTTTTTTGTGTGTGTGTGACAACATATTTTATGGTCAGTTTCCTGTTCACGTACAGTTACTTTATTCTGAGATAAGCTCTGTGTTGTTGTTTTTTTTTGGTTTTCTACTTCTAACAAGAAAACCAAAAAAAAGTTAACATTTCATGTCGTGAAATTTTGATCGATTACATGTTTTCAAAATTGTGTTTTTGCACCAAGTAAAAGAAACGTCAAAGCAGAGTAGGTTTTGATGCTGCAGACGTCTAATAACCCTGCTGTGGGATTTAGCTCACATCAGCACACTTTCCAGTTCGGTGCAAGTTCTGACACTAAATATAGACGCATGGCCCTTTGCTCAAGAACTGAAAAAAGAATACAGCACAGTTGGAAAAAGTCTTCTTTGTTTTCTTTTTTTTTTTCTAAAGGCAAGGAGGCAAATAGTTGAGTAAAAAACTGGATATTTAAGAAAAGAAGGCAGCTGGAAAAGAAAACGTTGGGTGGAGTTGTTTGTGAAATAGTGAATTAGTGATTTGAAACGCCATGTTGCATGTCATTAGCTTATTATATGAATTATGTGTGCAAATCCAACATGTTTGCGTTCTAAGATGAGTGTATTATGATTATTGTCATGTATAAGTTTCATTAGAAAGATACCAATGTTTGTTTTTTGTTGCATTTAAAATTTTAAATGCAGTGTCTTTTTTTTTTTTACTTTTCATGCGTAAATGAACCACTCAATTACTAAGAATCACTGTTTTTCACTACAGGACTGTACCGAGGCAGTGTTTTGTGTTTTCGTTGGTGCATTACAGCAAAGCGGGCTGCAAGAAATCCAAATACTGACGGTGATTGCAGCGTTTTGCTGCAGTGCAGTTCAATCTACAGTCTCTGCTCAACGCTAAATGGTACTTTTCCATCTTGAGCAGGCTTTCTCTAAAGAATTAAAGTTGTAAATGAGGTGAAGCTGTGCCAGAAGGGCTTTTAGGTCTGCTATGAGTGTCTCCTTCTTTACAGGGACCACTGATGATGACTGCGTGTCCCCGATTCACTTGTCTAATACACTGGAGCATATTACACATTGTATTTCATTTGCAGATATAGTGCAAAAATGTGTCAGTGATAGAAGTCACCATGAAAGGGAAAACAGGATTTTTTATTTTTTTTTAAATCATTATTTATTTAGTTGGTTAAAAAAAAGAAAGTTTGCAGCTCTACATATTCAGAGGACTATTTACATCTTGTTCGAAGCAATCGGACATGAGGATTAAAAAGAAAACAGCACCAATGCTCCAAACCCGAGTTGAATTCCGATATTAGAAACACACACATGGCTAGGTTTAAAAATCAATGCTTCGGGTTTGCTTTTGAAGCAAAAACCTGCAGCTGTACGTTTTATATCAGCTGTGGGTGTTTCCTGCGTGGTAAGGAGAACTTCATCCAGCTTCCAGTTTAGATCTGAGCTCAGGGTTGCAGAGTGACTTAAAAAATGCAGATTTATAGACTCTTCTGCCTTTTACAGTACATGATTCAGTAGGTCAAGTACGGCTTATAAACTGGTTGATCATTTTACTGTAATTGTACAACTACGCTGGCTTTAATATGTTTGAAAATTAATGATCGTTATGCAGTTATAAATAAATGAACTGAGTACCTACTGGTCAACCTCAAACATCCTCTAGTTAGTAACAATTTTTGATATTTGTGATTAAAATCTGCCCCTTGTTGCACAGCTGGTGAATAAAACAGTCATTTCTGTGGATAAAAGCAGAGCAGGCGTACGTATTTAGAGCATGTGTCGGGGAATCTGAGTGATGCAAACAGATGAGAAGATGACATTTCTTCAAAAGACCCTTTCAGGCGATCGCAGCCTTGATGTTCTTTCTCCAAACAGCGTAAATGTTACAATGCTGCACGGTCCGAGTCACCGTACCAGGCGTGAGAAAGCAGTGATCCAAGGTAGTGAGCAATACAAGCCATGGGAAAGTGGCTAACAACACATGCAAGCGCATAAACACACACGCACTCACACCCACCCACACACACACACATACTTTTCCTCTGTCACACACTAACAGTATAATATGCCAGACTGCCAATTAGGGCAATAATGGCCGTGGGAAAGCAACTCTCTTTCTCACACACACACACCCACACACACACATACATACACATACACACATTTACAGTAACTGAGACTCCTAATGTCAAACTTAATAGCACCCAGTTGTTCAGTGCCAGAGACAGACCCTGTCGGAGGAAGGTGGAAGCTAAAATTTCCCAGCAGACAAGCAGGTTCAGAACAGCTACTTTTGTGGTATGCAAATGAGTTTTGAGGTGGTGGGAGAAAATTTGGAAGAGGATTAATGTTCAAAATATCTATCATAATAAAAATCGATGATCTGTTAATAACCAAACGGTGACAGGTAATAACTTCCACTTCTTTTCTACTCTACTGCCTTCTACTATCCAATCATGTTTCCTAGCTTTTACCTTTAGTCCTGCTTTCCTTTATTAGAAATAACATGGACTTTTTAATAACTGATTAGCTGTTCTTAGCGTTGTCCTTTTCCCGCCAGACAGCATGTTGGACAACATACCAAGTTGGAAGAGGGCGAGAAAAATAATGTGAGATGCAGGGAGACAAACTGAAATTAAAAGCGAAGCAAAAGGAGGCAGAGATGGTGAGATGGAGGGACCCAGATGGCAGGGAGGGAAGGCAGAACACAAGGACGGAGGACAGCAGGACGGGGTGGAAGTTGGTGCGCTGGATGTCTTCCCCCTCTTCCATCAGCAGAAGCCTGTTGGTGGAGAAGAGCAATAATGAGAGCAGCTGCACAGGACACACACACACACATAAAGGAGAAAACACTTCTGCAGCCACTTAGCCGCCCACCCTTCATCAGCAAATCCACATAAACACAATTGTGCACATTATAGTCAAACAGGCACATGTCATCACTCTTACCCTCGCACTCGAAGGCCTGCAGCATGGTGGTGTAAGTGGGGCCCAGCCAGGAGGTGTAACTACCCAGAACTCTCTGCAGGTGGTGGGTGGCATCGCTGAATAGCAGATCGGATTGGCCATAGCCTGCTGAGCTGAACAGACTGAAGCCCTCGGTGACGTTGCCAAACGCATTCTGCAAGAGAGAGACGGCGTGTGACGGCGCTTAATGCATGAGGGCATGCATGGACGTGTGTTGGCGTGCTCTGCACACGTGTGTGTCTTTGAGATTGTGTGCGTGCGCACTCAGCACAGGACGTACCAGTCCTTCACGCGCATGTTTAAAGAAGACGGATGACGGCTCTTAGCAGACGCCCGCACAGTAAGCTGTGCAGATCAATAATTCTCGCTCAAAGTCATACAGGTTCTGGATTCAGGTCCACGCCCACCTGTAAACGCTCCAGGTATTTCCAGACGCGGCACTTGTCCTCCATGCGCACCACCACGGCGTTGGCGGGGACTGCTGCTAAGTGGCATCGCTCGTACTGGTCCAGACCCGCCTCAGTCCCATCTGGACACAGCAGCTTAAGGTCCTCCAGCTCCAGATCCAAGGCCCACGACTCCTGGTTCTTCCCTGATAACATCAGAGTGGGTTACATAAATGTACACATGTAAGCCAGTATCACTCTTTACCAAGACCCATTTCACTGCTCCTGATTGATTTTTGGGAAACATTTATCAAACTTGTGTATTTCTAAATTAATATCTAGCATTTTCAGGTTGAAAAATGAGTCTCAGAACAAATAATTATGTGCCCCCAGGAATCTGCACTGTCTCTGTCAGCTCAGACTTTGCGTGTTTTCTTGACCTTCGCCTAATCTTCGTGACTCTGGACATTTCTGAACCATATGATGAAGCAAGCTTCGTTAAACAGCTGCTGCGTTTGTGGAAGCTGGTGCCAAGAGGCTCCTTCTCAGCTGTACCAGCAGAGTCTGTGCAGCATGACGTGGCTAATGATCATCATTAATTCTGGATGTTGCCCACAGCGAAGAAGCAGATGCAGAAAACATAGTATTAGGACACTAGATGGACAACAGTGTTTGGTCCGTCTGGCTGTTGTTTGTCTTTTCATACCTTTTTGTTCTTGTTTGATACCTATTGGTCATCTATGTTTCTGCCTATTTAGGTCTTAGAAGTAGATAAATTATTAAAAGCATTGCAGCCCTCTCATGCCAGAGGTATAGACTAAGATCATTTTGTGTTGAGAAATGCCAGAGTTGTAGCTGTTTTGGTCAAACCTTGAAAATAAAATCATGTCAGTCTCATGTTACATCACAGCATGTCACACTCAGAGCATGTTTAGTGAATGACGCTCAGCTACTACCACAGCAGATTTTAGCAAAATATCTGTAAAATTGACTGAAATATGGCCATTTTTGTGTCTTCTATGATCAATTGGCTGTGACAGCCATCTTGAATAGAGTTGGCTCCAAATGTTAATCGGTTGTAGAGGTACATCCAATGATTATTTTCTAAACGTTTCATTAAAATCTGTCCAGTGCTTCATGAGACACACACACAGGCAAAAACATTCAACAATAGTAGTTTTTGTTTGTTTTGTTTTACACAAGCGTGAACGCAATATAACACTGTAGAACACTGACCTCTTGTGTTTTGACAGGGAACTGCATATTTTTATTAAAGCAACCAGAGCGCTTCATCAGCATTTGTGTAATCAGTAACAAGCGCGAGACTTTAAACACTGACCGTCCAAGTTATCGAAGACCGTTGTGTGTTTGACAAACGCCACGTCGCCGAGGTTTTCAGCCACACACCTGGAAGCAAAACACACAGACAGTCAAGCAGTTTTTTTACCTGAGTGATGCTGCAGGGAAAAGGAAGAACAAAGGTTCACTCAGTAATGTGTTATGTGGTGGCAAGTGAGTAAAAACAATACTGTAAGTGTATCAAGTAAAAAATATTCCACCTTTGACAAACTGTTAAATTCCTTGGAGGGCTTTTATCTCTCCTTCAAACACAATTACTGCTCTGCCAAGGGCCGTTTTACACGACAGTTCTGCTCGACGAAACACACAGAGAGCTGTCTGACAGTAATTATACCGCGCAGGAATGAAGAGAACTGATATTAAAACATAATTGCACTGTTAAAAAAAAAAAGATCCCCTATCTGGTCGTTTGATGTCCTTTTTTTTTCCTTTTTGTTTTACTCTAACATTCTACATAAGGATTATAATCCCTGTATTCGTTCAGAGCAGGTGCTTTATTCCTGGTTGAGGCGGGAGTATTCGCTGTACCTCAGCGCCCCGGCCTCTCCGTAATGCCTCTCTCTGTGGTTGTTGGCGCAGATGTGTCTGTCGTTCTCATCTCCTATGCAGGCCTCGCACAGGTTCTTTGGGTTGTTGCCTCTGGGGTCGTGCTGGGGGTCCTTAACACCGGGCACGCAGCTGTAGCCGAAGAAGTTCCCCACGGCTGGTGACAAAATGAGAGAAAAGGTCCAGTATAAGGGACTCTATAAGAGGCGCATAGATGCAGAAAATATCGGAAGAAATTTTGAAGCGTGCCGACGCAGCTGCTGCCCGAAATTCCAACATAACTTTGTAATAATCTAATTGAAAAAAGAAAACGCCTACATTTTGAGCTGTGCGTAAAGAGAACCAAGATCAAAAGAAACGTTCACGCTGCTGCCAGTGGCTCGTTAGGGGTTTACCGTGGTATCCACACGCCACTAATATAAGAGAGACAGAAACAGACTGAAAAGTGAGCCTCAAACAAGCAGTCAATGTGTGGAAACTTCAAGTCAGAGCTTGAAGACTCTTGAACTGTGAGTTATGTGCTGCGTGTTATTTTTTTATGTTTTTGCAGGGTTTTATGTAGGAGATATGACAAGTTTAAAAGGTCCTTTGCTTCCAGTTTCAAAGAGAGACATTTTGAGCTAAAATATAACTAAAGTCTGTTGTGTGTGATCTGTATTCTGGGAGGAGTTGAGAGAAAATTCCAAGTCATATAGGAGTGAGAGACACGCTGGGTAAAAGAAGACAGAAATACCTACATTATGATGTATAATTTGTATATGAACCAAAAAGAGTGAAGGGAGTAAGAAGAGTTTGTTTGCAAAAGATTGGACATTGTTTTAAATTAGTGGGATCATCTGTCATCTGAACCTAAAAATCTCCAACTGTGGTCATGTAAAAACTGTAAAAGATATCAAAATACCAGTTTGGACATGTAAAGTCCAACTTTCTGTGGCCTGTTTAAATTTTGAATGATGGTTCTACTGTAAAGTCTGTCTGAGATATAGAGCTCCAAAGACCGCTGGGTTTTCTCATCTGTTTTGCCAGAATCCCATTGATCTCCATTATTTCTTGCATTTTTTAATTATTATGATCATTTTGCCTTTTTTGTGTGACATACTGCTATCGAAGTTCAAAGCGCCTAAAGTTTCGGCTGCACGTTTTGGTGTATTACAGAACGAACATTTTGAAGGAACGCTTCAATCCTTATGCACTGGTGTCCTTAATGAATAAATGAAATGTTGTTCCCTGATGTTAGTGTGTCCCTGAATACATCTGCGCCCTCTTCAGTGTGCCTCACCTTTGGGGAAGTTGCACTGCTCTCCTACGCTGACTTGGGATGTGTTGACCAGGTAGCCGATGGGAACGGTCCACCCCACGGTGGTCCGTATGCCAGGGTGACAGGAGCTGCGCTCGTGCATCTCCAGCAGGGACAGGTCTGAAGAGGAGCGACGGGCCATGGCCACCACATAGTAGCCGATGCCATCTGTCAGGAATGACGGGGAGACAGAAGCCGTGAAAGAACACAAGAACAGCACTCCTGAACGGCACACTAATTCTGACCTGGGTGCTTCAACGGGAGGCGTACCTGCTCCGTTGTGAGACTCTCCAGCTGCGAGCTCCAGGCTGTGGCAGAAACCTGCTGCATAGACGTCATCAGCAAACATGGAAGCTGCGTCGGCTGTCCCGTTCTGACAAGGACAGGTTTGTGGTTTTAGAAATAGCTGAGTGACAACTGGTTGTGCCAAACAGCATAGAAAATATAGGCAGGTTTTTATTTAGGATCAGTTTCCTATCGGACAGCTTAAAACATGTCAACGTGACAAAACGCCCCATTTTAAAAGGGCAGAATTTCACAAAACTGATCAATTTATAAAGAACTGAAATGCATTTTAGGAAACATGTTTTTGACTTTCCAAGAACAAAACATGGGGCAAAACATTTTAAAATTAGCCTTGCTTGTCTTTTTGCTCAGAGTGCCTATAATTCAAACATTTGGTGCCAAACGGCAAGTTCTTAAGCGCAAAAGCCTT
>JAOXNZ010000002.1:7566939-7583137 GCA_028566095.1 Kryptolebias brasiliensis | reverse complement strand
TATATAATTTCTCTAAGGCTTTCTTTTTAGTATTGTACAAGTAAGTTGTGTTTTTTTTTCTTTTATTGTCTAATAAGTTTACTTTTAATAAACCACCTGTTTTTAGTGTTCTTGTGATTTTGGTAAGGTACTTGGTATTTTTTATAAATTTTCCATCATTGTCTTTGTTTTAAACATCTTTAACTTTGACGTGTTTTTGTAACTTGTGGACACGGAAAAACACAATAAAGTTAAATTGAATTAAACAAGTCCATCTATTGAAGATGTGTCAAGTATCAAGACACTCTACAGCATTTGGATATACTGTACATATGAAGTAGTTCAAGATAAGAAAGTATTTTATTGGGGGGGATATTTTCTTTTTAAATTACAAGCATCCACTCTTCTATCTCCATAAGATGGTGTACCTTGATTTTATCCATACAGTCTCGGGTGTTGAGGCCACGGACGCACTGCAGGGTTCCTTTTACATTCCTGGCTGTAGCATTTCCAGCTAAATCCAGACACTTCTGCTCCTCAGCATCCGACTGAACGCACCAGGAGACTAAACCGAACAGCAGAAGATTACATCAAAATATGAATGCAGACATACCCATACATTCAAAAACAAAATCATATCCACAGCTTTTACGCTAATCTGAGCATTTCTACACATTTAAGATTTTATTGACGATTTGGTGACCAGCAAAACGCCTAAATATTGTGTACCTGTGGTTTTTTGGGTGGAGGCACAGCTGACGCTCAGAAGAGGCAGAAACAACAGGAAAGCTGCGTGCAGTCTTCTCTCTGAAGGCTCCATGTCGGCTCTGCTTGGACACCAGCTTGGAACTGATTCTGTACTTCAACAGAGATGGGGAACTCATTGGGGGGAAAAAAAGAAAAGAGTCCTTCAGCTCCCCCCTCCTTCTCTCATAACCTTAAGACAGGGAAAGGAGATATAAGGCGGGAGGCTGAGGCAGGTGGATTGAATGTAGAAAGAAGAAAACATCACATTATTCCTCCATCCTTGACTCTTAAGTCAAAGTCCTCATTAGATAATCCTTCCTCTGGCTCATGATAGCAGGATAGCGTTTCTCCCTCCAATTATCCACTGTGACTTTGAGCCCGTGAAGAGGATTTTGGTGGACACGTGTAGGCTCGCAGCAGCTCAGGTCACCTGGCAGGGAGTCTCAACCAGGGGTCTTTAATTAAAAAAAAAAAAAAAAAAAAAGCTGTGGACAATGTGTCTCTGTGTCGAAGCGGTGTTCGTGGAGAACGGATACCGGCAGAGTCTCGCTCCGACTCACTGGAGACTAAAACCCCAGGAAAGCAAGGGGACACAGCACCGGTTATTGTTCATGGTCAAGGGACTCAGTGAGGGGAATACATAGCAGCAGCTGGACACAAATCAACCTTTTTTCTCTCCCTGCACACACACACACCCACACACACACACAAACTCAACATTTTTCATAACAGCAGCAGCAACTACCAAGAATTATTTAGGTGAGAAGAGAAGATCATTTCATTTTTTTATTTCTTTTTTTTTTCTTAGATGCAGCGAACACAATCACGGCTGATTTCAGGCAGATCTTTCCTGTCTCGCGAGCGCTGATCTGGAGTTCAGTACACGTGAGACAGAAAAAGGGGGAACAGAGGAACTTCTCAAATCAAAAGAATCACATAAACGTTTGAGAGAAATAATTGTTCCTTTTATAAAAAGCTTTTTCTTTTTAATCTTAGGGGGTAAAACTCATGTTTTTAAACCTCTCAGATGAAGGGATGAATGACTTTTGTTCAAAAAAGCTACAATAGGATCTTTCTGCAAAGACAATAAGTTTCTGTTTCTTTAACTGCATCAACAACAACAAAAAGTTAGCTCTAAATCTCTGTGGCGAGCAGTTAATGTGGAGGCTTCTGTCTTTTATTTTTTACTGAAATTTTCTGTCATTGTGTCATTGCTTTATAGCCATTTTGTGTTTTCTAAAGTCACTTAGCTGTGGCAGCCATGTTAACTCCAAAACTTAATGACTTAATGTCCATCCAATGATTTGTTTCCAGGGCTTTCATCAAAACCCGCCCAGTGGTTCATGAGCTATTTTGCTAGCATTATAGAAAAACACACACAGAGGCACAAACATTGCCTATTTGTCTTTTGGAGATGATACAAAAAGGATAAGTGGAAGACGTTGAAGAAAGAGGATCTGTGATCAGCATGAACAGGATCTGTAACCGATAAAAAGATAAACAAAAAGAAATGGAACAGGACCTGAGAGTTTCTTCCTTTGTTTTTGTTTCAGATAATCCATTTATGGTATTTTTTCTAATTGAAAATCAATGTCGGAGCAAAAACACCACAGCTCTCAGAGTTACAACAAAATCAACAGTAACAAATGGTGGCTTTTAGTAATAAAGAGCATACAGGCACTGTTTAAAGTTGGTTTTCCTTTTTTTTTTTTCTGAGATGTTAGTTAGGTGTAATCCAGCACAGGTTTATCCCTTGAGTTATGTGCTTTTTTTAAATGTGCAAATAGTTCAGATGAGTCTTCAGTGTCAGAACAATACAAACTGAAAACATTTTGCTGGAAATGGTCACATAAAAAAATTTATGACTGTCCAAAAAATTTTAGAAAACCTGCGGAACTAAAAGCACTTTCGAAGAAAATATTAAGTGCTGAAGGGCAGCACAGAAAAGGCAAAAGTCTTGAGCCATCCATGAAAACTGTGTCGTAGTTGAAGCTCTTGGGGGATTTTCCTGCTTTGCTGTGATGGTGGCAAACAAAAATGTATCCAGGGAAGAAAAAGTGATCATCTGGCTCCAGTGTCGTGGCTGAACAAGGATCCACCTGGAGCAAAAACCTACCTGTGTACTCCAGTCCAAAAGAAGAGCTCTTGGAGCTCAAACTAGTTTATATTTAATGTAAACTGTAAAATGCCTTTCAGAGTTTATACAAACATAAATGTAGCATGTTATCAGGCTAAAATTTCTTCAGATTTACAGGAATTGCTTCTAAATGTTGAATTCATGCAGAGGTCTATTTTAGTATTTAGGGAGTGAAAACCCACCAACACAAACTGAGCTGTCATTTCAAATTCAAGACATATACAGTGAGTCACACAGATAGTTTTTTAAAGAACTTGTCTGATATTTAATCAAATAAATATTTGGTTTCTTCCCACAGACCAAAACCATGCATGTTAGGTTAAATGTCCCTAGGTGGGAGTGAGAGCGTGAATGGTTGTTTTGTGGAGGAGTAAGAAAGATGACAAAGGAGATAGGTGCGATCACCAGGTTTACTCAACTCCAACTCACTGCCAGAGCCCCGGTACAGACGTTGACTCCAACAGTAAATCAGTAACGGTAACAGTGTGATGGTGAGCACCAAACAAATCATATTTTAAATCAAAACAACATACAGTAATGGTAACAGTGTGATAGCAAGCACTTAACAAATAATATTTTAAATGAAAACAACATGCCATCTGGGGTGGTCCCCCCCCCCCCTCCAGGTGAATAATTAGTCCAAAATCCTTGGTTTCAGCAAACGGCCATAATGGCTGAACCTGGCCACTGTTTGAACGACCCCAGAACCTCCTGCTCTGAAGATGAGGTTTAGGGCAAGAAGGAGGGGCCGAAGAAGGGTCGGGATCCGACAGTTGAGGGTCTCTGGGGGGAGGACAGCGGTTCATTAATTCCGTGGAGGGAGGTCTTCCTCTGCGAGGAGTCTGGGCCGTTACCACCTGCTCATCCGCCAGAACATGAGCGGGTTTGAGCCTATCAATACATCTCTACACCCCCCCAAATCCAAAAGAAAATGTGTAGGACCTGACTCAAGAACTCTGAAAGGGCCATCATACACAGGTCGCAATGGTGTTCTGTGAGTGTTGTGTCGAACAAAAACAAATTTAGAGGTGTCTAAGTTCTTTGGGACAAATGACTGGGGCAAACAATGGTGTACAGGGCCGGGAACACGAAAAGAGTCCCCCTGAGGTAAAAAAGGTTGCACAAGTTGGGTGAACTGTAATGAGGGGACCTCAGGCAAAAACTCCCCAGTTACACACACAGGCTGACCAAAAACCAGCTCGGCTCGGGAAGCACCAAGGCCCTCTTTAGCCGCTGAACGCAAACCAAGCATGACCCATGGAAGACAATCAACCCAGTTGCCATCAGTCAAAGAGGAACGGAGTGCGGCTTTTAAAGACCTATGAAACTGCTCGCACAACCCGATGGCCTGCGGATCTTGATCCCCAGACCTTCGGCCATGGTGGACCAAAGCTCTGAAACAAATTGGGGGCTCTGTCAGAGGTAATGTCTGAAGGGGGGCCAAAACATGCAACCCAGGTTGACAAAAATGCTCTGGCCACCACTGCAGACGTTGTGGATGACAGGGGAACCAGTTCTGGCCACCGGGTGGCGAGATCGATCATGGTCAGGAGGTGTGTGAAACCTTGTGATGGAGGCAGAGGACCCACCAGGTCTATGTGCACATGATCAAACCGCCGACTTGGAATGGGAAACAGCTCAAAGGGTGCTTTTGTGTGTCTGTGGACCGTAGCACGCTGGCACAGAACACATGCCGCAGCCCATTCCCTAACTGTCTTGCGTATGTGTTCCTGTGATGGACTGGATCAGCTTGAAGAAGAAAAATCTCTAAATCATAATTATGAGATAGTATCTCATAATTATCACTTAGGCTAGAATCACACTGCAGGTCTTAATGCTCAAGTCCAATCTTTTGCTCAGATTTGATTTTTTTGGACATGTATCAATTCTGAAGTTGTGCAGTAAAAGCAGACTGAATTATCTGCCATGCTTCGTTGAGTGTTTATATTTGATCTTGTGACATAATCGTTCAGACTAAAGTTGCTTTGAAAAACACAGCAACTGTGTCTCTTAGTACAACATATGGAAGTGACCTGGGTGAGATTGGAAAAAAAATCATATCTGTCACATTCAGACTGTCATAAGATAAATAATTTTAAAAAATCAATTATGAGTCACATATGGGCAAAGAAAAATTGGATATGGGCCACTTTTGCCAGCAGTGTGAACATAGCCTTGGAAGATTTTTTTTTTCATCAGATTGGCACATATGGGCTTTCATAGTTACTTAAAAAGAGTTTAAAGAAACTTGTATGTAAATAAATATAAAGAAATAAGGAATGACTCAGAAGTAAAGCACACTCGTGTATAATAAACCCTTAATGCTGGGTTTGCAGCCTGTTGGAGGACTCTGCTGTCCCACAATGCATCTGGAGGAGAATGTTTTGGTGACGTCGGGCGTCGCTAAAGAAGAAAACAGCCAGTGGGTGGGCTGGGCTGTAGCCCTGCTTTCTGCTGCTTTATTTTTACATTGCAAATGACACTAACACGGTTTTTTTTTAAAACCAGTGGCTGGTTATAGAAACTTCCCAGAATGAGCTAGAGGCTGCACTCCGTGCCAGGTAGGTGTGTGTTTGATTTTAATCCGCCGGGTCCTTGTTGGTCTCCGGCGGCTGTCAGGCTTTGTGCTCCGGCGTTAGCTTCAGGGCTAACAGGCGGTCCGAGTGGCGCCTCCGAGGCGCCTGTGTTGGGACAATAACCCCGGCCTGCTAATGGCCTGGTGGCCCCAGCGAACAACCTTCATTTGGGGAGCTTCACAATGAAAGAGTTTCTGATAGCTCTCTAGGTCAGACACTAGAGGTTAGGGCGTTTAAATTTAAAATGTAGACGGATTATTTTAGTCCATGCGACGGTGCGAACCAGATACGGCTGATTACATTTCTTCTGTGTAGTAATAATAGATGTTAGCTCTTAAAGCAACAACTCGTTCGCATGAATATGGAAAAAATAAAGACTCGACGGTAATTCCGAGTTATTTAGAGTTGTTTAATTTAAGCCTAAAGCTGTGTTGGGCTCTGAAAGCATCGGGGGACTTAGCCCAACCCTTAATAAAAACACTTTTTTTATTTTTTTAAACAGTTGTATCATTTTCTAAAATCATATGAGAACAAAATAAATGCATGAAGTGTTTTATAACTCATCTAAACATGATTAATTGTTTGTTGCAGCTCTTTCTGCTCATTTTGAGTGAAAGAGTTTGCTTTTTGACACCTACTTCTCCAGCTGTGCAGATATTAGGACGTCCATCCATCAGACTCCTGTTTTCTCTCCTTGTTTTTTATCGACCAAGGAGAAATTAAGGCTGGATCCCATTTTCTCGTATTGCCCAAAGATTCTGAGTATGCCCCTGGCCTATAATTAAAGTCTCGTGGGTCAGTGGTCAAAATATTCATCTGCAAAATCTGATCAGTAACCGATCACTGACTCCTTTGTGCAAACAGACACTGGAGTTTCAGTGTGCCGTGCATTTGTCATATTGTAGTCATCTAGCTTGCAGCAGACTTTGGTATGCAGTTATTTTTTATACAGAAGAAAGATTGACTATCACGGTAAAATTATTGCATTAAAATGCGCTAAACAAGACTTAAAAATAGTTGTGACAATAAAATCTTTTGCAGGAGAAAGTGCTTACGTTTGTAGTTCTACGTTTGACAAGTGTTCATGAAATAATGTTTTTATGCTGCGACTGGTTAGTGACCAGCGTTCGCCGGGGAGTCTCCAGAATGTCTCGTGACATTCGCATTGTTTCTCGATTTCCTTGCAAAACGCCACAGAGTTGTCTCAAACCAAGCTGAGTCTTGCTGCGGGTGTCTCCGACCCGTCTCCGGAGCGGTCCAGCTGTTTTTTTTTTGACACCAGGACAGAAAACATCCAAGGCTAATGTACAGATCTAAAAGCAACGCCGATGACCAATCATAATTATCGACGCACAGGATCAAATCTGCCCATTTTTCGTTCCAGAAGTGTTCTCCAGCAGATAAAATCATAAATGTGGGGACAGCTGCCGAAGCGAGCCGAGGCGGGTGTGATGTGGGCGGAGGTGGACAACAAAATACCACGCATGGCCAAGAATGCAGTTTTGCAAGCTGTGTGCACAATAATAGGCAGTGATTTTCAAAAACGCAGACACACGGCTCTTTGGTCACTTGGTCATGAACACTCAGAATTCAGTGAGACAATGAAACAGCATCACTCAACAGAACACGGAACTTCTCCACCTGACCTGAAATATTCATGGTGTATTTAGACCCGCAGGCTTTTTGAAAACTGTTTAAATCTGTACTCCTGTACACCTAAGCCTAATGAAGCTTATAGTTGAATTCAAATCACAACATTTTCTCTTTGAGACACGGAGAGATGAGCAGGAAGCTCATTCCACCATCATAGTTTGTTTCCTCCATTCTGCCTGAAGCCATGATGGTGTGACAACATAGAAGAGGAGTAAATGTGATTATCTACTTTGCAGCTGTGTTCTCATTTGAACTCTCTCTGGCTTCTCTTCTGTCTCAGTGCACTGAAACATGGGTCTTAGCAGTTTCCATGTCCTGCTGCTGCTCCTCCTGCAGGCTCTACTGGCATCATCTGAGGGCTCAGGTACTCTCCTCATTTTATCTGCTGCTTCCAATCTGAAATATGTTCTTGTGCGCTTAAGACAAAAGATTATGAATGCCATCTTGCGTATTTATGACTGTGAAAAACCGTTCCCTTTGACTGTTAAAAACATGCCAGGAACCAAAATAAGAAGTGTCTGTGGTGGACTCGCGTCCTGTCTTTTACAGATGAACACTTGGTGTGTGTATGCGAAGGCCTGAAATGCCTCCAGGCCTCACAGTGCCACGGTACCCAGTGCTTCTCCTCCGTTAAAATCAGCAGCGGTGGGATTGTGTTTGAGCGTGGCTGTCTGAAGGGTCCAGAAAAAATCCTTCTACAGTGCTCCACGGCTCCGTCTTTCCATCAGGCCATTCTCTGCTGCTCCCAGGACCGGTGTAACAGCAACACCACCAGCAGCCAGCTGTTGTCTCTTCTCCCATCAGGTTCTACAGCACCACTTCACGTCACCGTGAAAAATAACTGCTTTTTCTTTGACATTAAATAGCTATTCTCATAAGGACCCTTCCCTTTTCCCAGCAGCCCCTGAAGGCGAACCAGTTCGGTACCGCGTGGAGACGTTGGCTCTCTTTGTTCTGGCCCCGGTGGTCATTCTGGTTCTGCTCTCCGTGGTGTCAGTGCTGGCCTGCAGGAGGCTCCACCACAGCCGCCTTCAGAGGCTGCAGGAGTTTGACACCGAGCAGGGAGATGGGCTCATCACCTCCAACGTAGGGGACAGCACTTTAGCGGTAAGAATAATAATAGCCTTTTTCTCCATGTTGTTCTTAGATAATGAGTACATAAGCTCAAGAGGCACATTTTCCCTTCCAGTTTAACTGATTTTTACTTGGTATGATTAATCTGAATGGTGAACAATTTATTTGTTTGCAGTTTTGCAAGAACAGGAGCCCTTTAATGTTGTTTGTCCACAGGTGGAAAAACTATGAGGCTATGACTGGATTAGAGAACGTCTCTATAATGTGTGTTGTGCTTTAGTGCTGATTTGCGCTTTACTGGTTAAATAAATGGAATAAAAACAATTAGCATCTGCCAATGTTTCCTTCCCAACCTCTCACATGCTTCTAGTTTCTTTGATTTTTCAGTTTTTAATTAAAATGGCTTACAATAGTTCTCACTGTATTTCCTGGGCTTATAACTACTCTTACGTGAAGATCATAGCATACACAGCTAACATGAGATCCCGCTCTGCCTCCAGGACCTGTTGGATCACTCGTGTACTTCAGGCAGCGGTTCAGGTCTTCCCTTCCTCGTCCAGAGAACTGTGGCCAGGCAGATCAGTCTGGTGGAGTGTGTAGGTAGGTGGGGACACCCAGGTCGCATTGGCACCATTCAACTCAAATCTCAAATGGTTTTTGTAAAAGAAAAAACGGTTGTACTTTCAATAATCACTCTGTCAGTTTGTCTGCAGTCCTTCATGCACAGTTTCTGTTTGTTGCTCATTCTTTGCACATTTGCAGCATGACTACAATCAGACAGCAGCATGTTGATAAACAAGAGAGTCACACCAGCTGTCAGATAACAAATAGTCTATTTTATTTAGTTGTTTTTCTTTTCCAGGTAAAGGGCGGTATGGAGAGGTGTGGCGAGGTCAGTGGCAGGGGGAGAACGTCGCAGTGAAAATCTTTTCGTCGAGAGATGAAAAGTCCTGGTTTAGAGAGACGGAGATCTACAACACGGTCCTGCTTCGACATGAAAACATACTGGGTGAGTCTGACAGAAGATCCTAATCACTGGAGGAAATGATGAATAAACATTTAATATTCTTGTGGGGGAGAAAAACTGACAATTAGGTTGTCTTGGCATATTTGTTTTGATAGCTTTATTTATTTTATGGCTTTTATGTTTGTCTTAAAATAGTGACACATTACGCAAACCTTTGGAATGTATCAAAATGAAATAAAATAAACTTAAATTAGGTGCTGCACATGCAACAGAATTGAACTTTGTGTTCTGATCTTTTCTGTTCCTGCTCCTCTCTCAGGGTTCATGGCTTCTGACATGACTTCTCGAAACTCCAGCACTCAGCTGTGGCTCATCACTCACTACCACGAAAACGGTTCGCTCTATGACTACTTGCAGCGCGTTGCAGTGGAGACGTCCGAGGGCCTGGCGATGGCGGCGTCGATAGCGTGCGGCCTCGTGCACCTGCACACGGAGATCTTTGGCACAGAGGGGAAACCTGCCATTGCGCACAGAGATCTGAAGAGCAAAAACATCCTGGTGACCAAGGAGCTGCGCTGCTGTATTGCAGACCTTGGTCAGCTTTTATATTACTACATTCTTCTGCAGTTATTTACATGTGCCCTCATTGGTAATTGTACTTAGTCTAATATCTTGTGCAGAGTTTCAGACCAGCTTTGAACACCTGAAATGCAGGCGCTACACATTGAAATCTCGGCAGTAATGTTGCCTGTAATGGCTCGTTCCAGGGCTGGCTGTGACCCACTCCCAGGCAGACAACCTCCTTGATGTGGGCAACAATCCGAAGGTTGGCACCAAACGCTACATGGCACCTGAAGTGCTGGATGAAACCATTCAGACCGACTGCTTCGACGACTACAAGCGAGTTGACATATGGGCCTTTGGACTGGTGCTGTGGGAGATAGCAAGACGCACGTACAGCAACGGTGAGTGGGTATGCAGCTCATTGTTATGGACGGGTGATGCAATAGTGTATCACAGATGCAAGGAGTCTTGCTTTATATGCCTTATTGTCAATATGGTACAGTAGTATTGTGGTTAAGAATAATTTTGTTGTAAAGCTGTTGTATTTTTTGCTAATTCTAGCAATAAAATGTCCTTTTGCAGGTATAGTTGAAGAGTACAAACCTCCGTTTTACGATCAGGTGCCAAATGACCCCAGCTTTGAGGACATGAGGAAAGTGGTGTGTGTGGAGCAGCAGAGGCCTTTCATTCCTAATCGCTGGTTTTCTGACCCTGTAAGTAATAGTATGTTGCAGTAGTTTGTTTTTCCAGTTTTACATAGTTATTTTTTGGGGTGTATAAAACAAAAATAAAGTCCTAAAAATAAGATAAGCAACAGATGCAGGATTAATGACTAAGGCATTAGAAATTATTGTCTATACTTCCATATTCTTGGTTAAAATATTTCTTTAAATAATCAAATAAAAGAACAAGATGTTAAACGACAAAGTGTTTGCATAATCATGACAAATTCCAGTTTTCTTGAATTTTGGTTAAAATTTGGATGACATTTGGCTTTTAAAATACTTAAGCAAACCCAATTTAGGGAAGTTATTACCTGTAGAGGTTGCAAACTTTTAACAGCTCTTGTTAGCTTGTCATTAGCTTACAGCAGAAACTGTAAATCAGCAGTTTAAAGAGACAGGTAGACTCTGCAGGTAGCTAAAAATAGTTTTATTTGTCCCTTGCAGTCACCTTGGGGCGTTTCCTCTCGTGGTTTTTGCTGCGTGACTCATATTTTGTCCATTGTGTCCCGCAGACGCTCTCCGCTCTGGTCAAACTCATGAAGGAGTGTTGGTACCAGAACCCCTCAGCCCGGCTCACAGCGCTGCGCATCAAGAAGACTCTGGACAAGATTCACAGCTCTCTGGAGAAGGGCAAGGAGTCATGAGGAGGAGAGGGGAGTCAGAGGCAGCTGCATGGTGTCGGGATTGGCTTCAATAAGACAAAACAAGAAAAAACGGTAATCAGAAGGAACAATGAAGACTCCTAGTTAACCTTCTCTCTCTCTCTCTTCCTGTGGTTGCTTTCCACTGACATCCCTCTGTTTGACTTGAAGCCCTTAAGGATGTGTGGACGTGTCACGTCTGAAAAAGCCAGCTTTTGCGGTGAGACACGAACCAGTCGTCACTGTGCTCCGTTTCAGTGTGACCGGGTGGCGTGTTTCGTACTACCCAGTCACATTGCTTTAATGCACAATTTTTGCCCGCTCTGGGTTTGGACTTCCTTCACAAGTCAAAACACTACGTACCGAGCGTCTCTTGCAGTTCAGTTTCTGATCTCCAGCCAGCGGGGGGGTTTTTTTTGTTTGTTTTTTGTTTTTTTTCCTCTTTGGCATGTGGCATTCTGCTCAGAGACAATCAAAACTACTCCACTCATTTAGCTTTATTAGAGCAAGCCAACTGTTGCCACATTACACAAAATGTTCACATCCAAAAGGAAAAAAAGCCACTAGATTCAACCTTGTTTTTAAACATTTTTTAAAAAAAAATACTTTGATATTTATGTATTAAATCTCCACTGTTACCACACTGCTGAGGATATATGTAAGACTAGTGTATGAAACTGTAAACACATATAGGCATCAACTTTATTGGACTTTCTATACCCTTTATGACGCTATCAGATAGGAAATGATTTGATGAGAAATAATGGGGGAAAAAACAGGACGTTTCTTGTATGAAAATTACTGGATAAAACACTACAGTTACGTGTTTACACTGGTGGCTTAAAGAGAAAAAACAATAAGTATCTCTTAATGGAAATTTGTTTTAAAATAGGAAAATAAAATAAACATATCTTCTCAGCCGGGCACACTTCCTAAGACCAAGCAGAGAAGAACCAGCTTGTTTTTCCTCCCATTACTTATTAATTATGAGGAAGGTGGCGTCTTTATGTAGCAAACTGGACGCCCCCTCGTCTCCAGTAATGCCACACTGTACAAATTGCCTGAATAATAAAGCAAAACACACTGTTTTCATTGGAAACTGTTTTATTTAAGAACTTGTTTTTAAAACTAAGAAGCTGCCTAAGTATACAAAGAAGTTAGTTCACAAGTGACTTTGTTTTGAGGAAAAAAAGTTGCTTTGTGTTTTTTATATGTAATAAAACATTTACTGCACTGTTGCCTAATTAGTCTGCTTGTGTTATGATTTTATTAGCTCGCTACGAGAATATTTATTGCAACCGTTCATCATTGCACTGTACTAATTCAAATAAATGGACAGGACTTTATAGTTTAAACATTAATCAACCTGCTTAAAAAGTAACCAGGACAAGGAAATCAGTAGCCACACAAACCAGAAGTAGTGAGGTTAGAGATTAAGATTAGCTCCTGGGAGAGTTCTGTTACCCCAAAGTCATTTTAGATTATCTGGTAAAGTCTTGTACGGGTTGAGGATTCCTTTGGGGTCCAGCATGGCCTTGATGTGACCCATTAGGGCCACAGCTTGGCTCGACTTACTGTAGTAGATGTAGTTCCTCTTTTTCAGACCTAGTCCGTGTTCTGCGCTGATGCTGCCGTGGTACCTGGCTGTCCATTCGTAAACAAATGGCTCGATGGCGGCCAGGAGGGCAGGGTCCTTGGCAGGAGAAGTGATATTCAGGTGGAGGTTGCCGTCACCTACAGAGTGGGTGTGGAATGACAGATGAGAATGAGGAGGAAATGGGGTTAAAACTTTTTTTTTTTTTAAAGAACAAAAGGTCTTACCAAGATGTCCGTATCCCACCACACTCTTGGCCCGATCTCCAAGGTGCTGCCTCGTGTCTGTCACCAGCTGGTAGATCCGCTCCACTGGAAGTGAAATGTCGTACTTGTAGTTGAAGCCCTCATGAGTCAGCGCCTCAGTGACGCATTCACGCAGAGACCACAGGGCCTGGAAAGGTGGAAATGGAAAGGCTGAATGCGTCAATCTTTTTTTTTAACCTATGAGACCAGCTTCATGCAGGAAAGAACACAGAAATGTAATTTTAATCTAAAAAAAAATCTCATTCTTAACCTCCTAGGACCTGGCGTCCACATATGTGGACATCTCCTATTGCTTAGCATTCCTTGATTTACATCAGGTCTCAATCAGCCCCAACAGCAAAGAGAAATTAAAAATGCATGCTGCGCAAGAGTTCAGGTCTTAGGAGGTTAAAGATCCCTCCAAATCACTAATGGTCTCTAGGAAATTTCTTAAGCGCATTCATATATTAAAATACTTAAGTAATACCCTAAAGAGAAGAGTATATTTGGTTTTAAGCAACAGGTACAGTGAAATAATTAAACCCTGTAATAAATAACTGCGCAATCTCAATTGTATAATAACTAAAACAACTATTTAAAGAACTGACAAATAACTTATTCATTCATGTTATGACACTTTGACTTACTTAGCCCACAAAAGGTACTAGACTTAAAAGTTTAAAGAAGCAGAAGATGAGGTTACCTTTATTTTGGACTCCTCAGTAGCAACAGTACCATCAGTAACCAACAATGACGCCATTGCTTCCTCTAGAAAGTTGTGAAGCTTCTGCGCGTCGTGACTCGGATCGGATCCTGATGTTTCTATGACGATGTAGAAGGGGCAATCTGCAGACCAGAGAAAACGAGACTGACTTTATGCATTTGATTCTCCCGTGCTGGTCACGTGTATGCATGTGTGGATGTGTACCAGAGATGGGATTGGACAGTTTGAGGTGTGTGTTCAGCAGCCTCATGCATTCACTGTCAAGGAACTCGAAGGCGGACAGGATTTCTCCCAGCATGCCTCGGCAGAGCTGAAACGCCTTCAGCAGCTGTTCGAAGGTCTCACATCCTAAAAGTAGAAGCACAGACTTAGCTCAACATTTTGAAGCCATCTCTTTACATTCACAGATGTGAGAAACAACAATAATCCCACCCAGGAAAACCACATTAACTGATTTTGGTTTTCGAGGACAAAGGATAGAGACGGCAGTGATGACTCCCAAAGTGCCTTCTGAGCCGATGAAGAGCTGTTTCAGATCGTATCCGGTGTTATCTTTTCGCAGCGTGGCCAAGCAGTCCAGCACCTGTCCATCTGCCAGCACCTATTCAGGTGTCCCGGATCATCAGAAGGACACATAAATGGGGGACAAAACAAACTGCTTTCAGACACGAAACTGATGATTTGCACTTGTTTAAATTTCGTCACTTCTGGCTCCAGAATGACCAATATGGTGGAGTCCAAATAGCAAACGGTAGTTCACAAACAAACAGATCAAATAAAGGAGGGTTTGTCCATTCAACAGCAAACAGAAGGGCATCATTTTTACACGGCTTTTTCTAAAAATGCTCAGTTTCTCATTTATATATGCTCACCACTTCAAGGCCCAGAACCGTGCCGTGCAATGAGCCGTATCGCAGCAGCCGCAGCCCGCCTGCATTAGTTGCCACGTTGCCCCCGATCTGGCAACTTCCTTTTGCCCCAAGATCCAGTGGCATGATGTGGTCTCTCTCCTCCAGAAAGAGGGACAAGCGCTCCAAGACACAACCTGCCTGACAGGTAAGAATACCTGAAAAAGAAAACGACATTCAAGCGTTTTTGCTTTTAAACGGATCGTTCGTTTTGGGTAAAAGTTTGAATTTTACCAGAGATGTTATCAAAGGAAACTATGTTGTTCATAAGGGAGGTGGAGAGGATGATCTCATCATAAACTGGCACACTGCCACCCACCAGCCCTGTGTTACCTCCTTGAGGGTTTACTGCGAGGTTGCGACTGTTACAGTATCTATAAAATGAAAACAACAAATTAAGAGATAAACACTTGGATTTATGTACTTACTGTTTGCTGCTTACCTGAGAATTTGTGATACTTCCTCTGTTGTTTGAGGTCTCAGCAACACTTCACTTGACCCTGCAGATGTACGAATACAAGAATAAAATCTACACCACATTATTATTTATTACACAACGTAAGAAAAGGGTTTAATTCAGGTCTATGGTTCACCTCTCACAGACTTAAGCCAGTCCACATTACTGGACTCCACCAGGTCAGGGTCAGTGATGGTTCTGCCTGGTAGGATCTTCCTGAAAAAGGCCAAATCATCCTCAGATACTCTGGAGAAAGCCCATCTCTCTGGAGCTGCAGCAGGAGACTCATCCGTTCTGTTATGCAACTTATGAGAAAAGACCAGAAGCTGTGCAGAGCCCCAGACGGGGGGAGGACTCTGGAAGCCTACAGGTAAAAACTGCGCCGTAGATGAAGCAGGGCTTTGGATGCACAAGTGTCTTGGAGCTCTTCTCAGCCTTGATGTTCTCTGGAAAACTCTCAACATGACTGGAGTGACGATATGAAGAGGTGGCAAGACAAGCTGCAGGATAAAAGGTTGAATATTTATTGACATATATACTTCGAACCTGTGGTGTTGAAACTACACACATAAGCTTACTGACTTTTTAACTTAAGGTGTCTAGTCTTATGTTTACAAAGTAGCACCCTGACAGAAAACATTTCAAATGAAATTATATTACTTACACCTTTATTAGGACCAACACAGCTTCATACAGTAGTTAATAATGCCACTTTATGTTCTGGCACCAGCATTGTTTGTTAGCTTAGCTGAAGCGCTTTTAAAAGAAAAATAATGTTTTACTCACAGCAAATGTTCACCTAATTACGCGCAGCCCTCCGTCCACGTCCTGTTTTGTTTTTCGTGTCATGTCACCGTCCGACGTCTGTCATTGAGTTCAAGGGCAGGCGAGAAAAGAAAAAAAAAGACCTGAGTTTGTTTACAACTAGCACGCTAGCGAGTGTCGGAAGCTGCGACTGGGGTTAAAGGTAACAAGCGGGCAACAGAATGGACCAATCAGTGAGCGGCTTGCAAATTGAGCCAATAGGCGCGAAGATTCAGCAGCCAATGAGGTTTTTGGTTTTATTTGTTTACCTTTTAAGCCAACTGAGCGTTTTGTTTTCTATGTTCTGCATCTTGTCTGAAATTATGTTTTGGGATACAATTATTTTTTTCAAATAAATCTATAAAATAATAATTTTGCATATTATTGCAGTTTCTCTTATTCT
>JAOXNZ010000002.1:7518555-7542540 GCA_028566095.1 Kryptolebias brasiliensis | reverse complement strand
TTTTTTTTTTTTTGGTTGGGTTATTGCCAAAAAAAAAAAAAAAAAAAAAAAAAAAAGTGTTTCCACCACGTGCAATGTTTGTATTCAGCAAAGCTTTCTGACTCACAGAGTTTGCATTAGGTCCTGGCCAAGGCCCCCTTCCTCCGGGACCCCTGAGGAAAAGAGAGTGTGTGAGAGCAGGACAAGGATAAAAAAGGGGAAAAGGACGGGGAATCTATGAAGAACGCAACAATATGCAGAAAACATCAATAACTTTAAAAAGCTCCAGAACAAGATACGACATACGTCTGCCTTGACCCTGACAGTCACATTTTATTAGAATTACAAGAATGTTTCATGGATTAAAACCCAAACTTTTATAATGTAAGTATGAACGCATTCAAAAAAAATTTTATTTGGCCTATTTACTGGACTTACATGTTCATTCCTGGCATGGGACCACCCATGGAGTTTGGAGGAGGCCTCATGCCACCGTAATTCTGAGAGACATGAGATTAAAAATCAATATTATTACAGAAAATGCTTTTTGTCTTCATTTAGAAGACTAGAACCAATTAAATGTGGTGCCACAGTGGCTACCACGGCAAGAAAAAGAGAAACTAAAGTTTAAAACAACTCCTATTCATTAACACAATATATTCGGTGTAAATTGTACCTGTGGGCCCATGGCCATTCCTCTGGGAGGATTCATTCTCATTGGTCCACCCATGTTAGGATGTCCTGAAAGAACAAAGCAGTGGAGTTATACATATGTCTGGTCTCGTAAAAGTCAGGAATTAACACGTGCCACAGATGATGCTTCATCCTAATCCCAGTAGTTTTAACCCTTTAAAACTCCTGTGACTAAAATCTGCTCAACAATACCAGCTCCAACTACAGGATGTGAGCAGATCTCGGGAGCCTTACCTTGCGGTCTTGTTGGGTCCAAACTGTTTGGCAGGAGAGGCTGAGACCCTGGGATTCCCCCAGGAGGCTGAGGAGAGACAAAACATGAAAAAACTCAAAAGAAAATAAACGCTGAATGTTGGCAACGCGGCTTCCCGGAGGTGCCAACCAAATATCGTTTACCTGATTTGGCATTCGGAGTGAGGGGCGCGGTCCACCTGGATACCGCGGTGACATGAAAGGCTGCGGCGGAAGTAGAGGAAAGAGAGAGGGAGAGGAACCAAGGGGGGTGGGGGGTGGGGACAGAAAAGATGACATTTCTATTATTGATAAACCCAGAAGCACTCAGACAGAGGTTGCACTGTGGACACACAGATGGACACAGTGTGGTTGGAGAATGAAAGATGACTTCTAAAATCTGCAAACTCAGCAACATATCTGCCAAGTAACCATAAAGAAAAAGACACCGGTACAAGTCTGTGTTGTGTAAGCATTAATAACCCCTTTTCTACTGAAAAGATGCACTCAAAGCATATATTCATATGTGTGTGTGTGTGTGTGTGTGTGTGTGTGTGTGTGTGTGTGTGTGTGTCTACAGGCAGCGCTCACACAGCCTGCATGCTCTCGCTGTGGTGTAAGCTGATTCGGCCTGTGGTCTGCCTGGCTTAGTCGGAGACACCTAAGGCCAACAACACGGTTCAAAGCCTGAGCGGAAGCATGTCCACACTCTCTCGCACACAAAAAAGAAACTCGAAACCACAAGAATGAAGAGCTGAGCTGCCGCAGTTAATGGGCGAAGCCTCGCTTTACCTCCACAGTGGCATCTGCGGCTACTGTTCTGGATAAGTGCTGAAACACAATGACTGAGGTCAAAACTTTTTAAGGCTAAACGCACGTAGATATATGTACATGTCTAGTTTGAAGTTTTAGCGGCTGAGAAGTTATGTCCTTCATTAGAGAAAATGCGAGTAGATCGGTGGATCTCCCGATGCCTTTATTTTGCTTGTCTCCTGTTTTGTTTATTAGATGCAAGAACAAGTAAGTAAGGGGGAGGGGAGAGGTGTGTGTTTGTGCGTGTGTGTTAAGGAGAAGATAAGTGTGCAACCCCCCACAAGCTGCTCAGGGGGAGGGGCGAGGAGTGAATTATTCATCCCGCGCAGGGACAAGCTGGTTCTGGGCTCGGAGAGGAGCGGGCCCCGCTGCCTCTGGATGCTCGGCTTTCATAACAAAACAAAAAAAAAAGGGAGCTCACAACTGGAGGGGGCCCGACATCTAGAGGGGAGTAACCAGAACAGAACTAGAGCTCGCAAAGGCTCAAGGGTAGGAGAAGGAGAGACAGTGGCAAATGGTGTGTGTGGGGGTGAGGGAATGAGGGGAGGAAAGAAGAGAAGTGTTTGAAAGAAAGCGTTTTTTATTTTGATTTTGATTTTTTTTTCATTCTTTTTGCATCTTACCTGGGTATGGGGTCCCATCATGGGGTTGCTGGGGTTGTGTGGGGGGGGCTGTGCATGAGGGGACTGCTGAGAGCCGGGTGGTCCCTTTAAGAAAGAAGAGCGACATCAGAGAGGGGAGGGGGCAAAATGTGGGTTTACACCTGGAGGAAGAACCCGATCATAGTCAGAGGAAAGAGGAAGACGATGCTGGGGGAGTCTGGAGGGGGTGTTCAGTTTGAGGAGGGAAATGTGAAGCAGGAAGTGGAAGAAAACGGGACAATTTGGGGCAAAGTATTAGGTGACAAAAAGCATAAAATAATAGCGTTTATTGCCCCTTTGAGTCCAAACAAAATGCTAAAAATGATACAAAGCATAACCTTATCAGTAGATGGCTATAAAACAGCGTAGCTACATCATAAGAGGTGATCATTGAGACCATCTGGTCATAAGATCCTGTTTTAGTCTGAACCACTTGAGGGCAGTGTTGTCAAAGACTAACTGCAACAGGACAGGAACCGGTGGCAACTTTAAACCAGGACAAAAACAAGTCAAAGTTAAAAGCTTTCCTGCTGATTAGAAACTTACTTCATGACAAAACTGAGCTCCAGTGAGAAAATTCCCCAAATTGCTGCGAAGCTTACTTTCCTTCCAGGACAAGATATTAGGAACCTCTAATAAATAAGTCATTACACAACAGCCACTTCAGCACCTTCAGTGTTTTACTTTTCCAGCTCGTCCAAGAAAACAGAGTGGATGATTTACAAACAGCTGATGGAATTTTCCACCTATCCCTCCCAGGCGTCCGAACACACGACGACACTCTGCCTCCAAGAGCGTCAGCAGAGGCCAGCTTTAGGTTAAGAGTTAATAAACTACAGCAACATCTCAGCTTGAAAGAAAATTCATAATACAAAAAAAAAAAGAAAAAGTCAAAAGGACCCACATCTTTAAATTCAAAACGACAACATTTGCTCTCGAAACAAGGCCATCGAATATCAGTACTTGTTCAGTAATGTGGTAATGTGTGAGCACAAGAGATGAACCGAGGTTAGTCAATTAACCAATGAGCTGACCGACAGAAAATAAAGCGGCTACTTTAGATAATTGATTAATCATTAGAATCACTTCTTCAGAAAGCCAATTTCAATTATTGTGCCACATTGTTTGGGTAAGTCACAGTTATTTATCAAAACTGGCAACTTTCTTTTGTATTTTTAAAGCTGTTTGTTATTGGGATTCACTTTCTGTACTGATTCCCCTCCTGATACATCAATGATCACCTGTAACATAATAATTACTCAGCTAATGCGTTTGACTACTGTCCAGGTTCCCCCGTCCTGCTCACTAAAACGCCGCTGGTTTTGGAGCACGGCTGCAGGACCTTTGGGGGGGATCCAGCGGTGTTGGGCACTGGGATGTTTGGCAGCCGATCTGTTTGGTGCGTGCCAGAGCCAAAGGTTACCAGCAGGACATTATATTGTAATGAGATGTTCTAATTTATTCAGTCCACTTGTCAGGAAATGCAAATATTGCGGCTGATCGGTGGATGTGGACGGGACAGATAATAACTAATGTGTTCACGTTTCCTCTGTCTAAATGTGGACGTGCAATAAAATGTACAAATAAACTGTATTTATTGTCACTATTTGATCTATTTATCAGCTTATCAAAAACAGAATCAAATGAGCAGCATTATAAAGAATTATGAAGTCATTCGTTGATGGCAGACATCACTAATGTCCTGCTACGCTCCTGTATGAGTTTGTTGCATTTCTCAGTGTTATGTCACACAAAACAAAATATTCGATCCTGCGCTCAGAAACCACTCGCAAAGCTGTGTCACTTTTACCTGACCTCGTATCAGTAGTGATACAGATTTATTCAAACTGTTACAATCGTTGGCAACTAACTCCCAAACTCCTCAGTGGGTCTACAGTCTGTGAGAAAGAAAGCACATGGCCGGCGAGGGATGCGCCTTTTAAAAGTCGACTTACGAGCTTGCAGGAGGTGACACCGTTCTCCCTTTTTCTTTGGAGGAAAAGTTGAAAACTGAACCAAACTTGGAGGCGCACGCCTACATTACAGAGCTGGAGGGCTGTGAAAGCTGACAAATTAACCTAACAACAAACGAAAAAAAGTGTTTTCTTTCTTGCAAAACTCTACTAACAACATTTATTAAAACTACAAGCACGGGACCTAGTAAGCGGCCTTTGTGGTTTTCCCATCACCATGACTGCTTACTTGGCTCACAGAAATTTGTTAATATAATAGATTAGAGAATCAATAAAGCAAAGCCTTAAGATACTGATTTTTTTCTATTCCTTTATGTAGATACACTGAAATGAGTTCTGTTTCTTTATCCCTGAAACTTGTTCAAACACACTGTTTCAGTTACTTTATCATCATGTCCTTGTCTGCACTTCCCTTTACATCAGCAATGATTACATGAACACACAAGGTTCGTACTAAAAAGAAAAAATAGAATTGAAAAAAATAAAAAAGACTGTACAGAGTATATAGGAGAAGGGATTAAAAAATAGAAAGCAAAGATTATTTTCTGTTATCTGATTTCAATTTGATTAATCAAAGCAAGAAGCTAATCAAGGATTCAATTAGTCATGTGCTGCAGTCTTTTAAAAATACTCTAAATTGGAAGTAATCTTAGTCAAATCTAACCTCAAGAGTACAAAAACACACAACAGATCTGACTGTGGCAAAATCCCTTCAACCAAAACCAAAGGAAATGAAAAAGATGTGTGAAAAAATAAATCTGCCTCATGCAGTACCTTGTAGAACCACCTTCAGCAGCAATAAGTCCCAGTAATCATTTTCTGTAGGACTTGATCACTCCCTCCCATGGTTGTTAAGGTACTTTGGCCCACTCTTTTTTAGAACACAGAGTTTGCAGACATTTGTTTCTGCTCAGCTCTCTTGAAGTCTCACCGCAGCATTTCAATCAGGTTGAGGTCTGGACTTTACCTGGACCAGCACAGCACCTTGATTATTTGCTTTTTGAGCCGTTCTGTTGTAGATTAGCTGCTGTGTTTGGAGGTCGTTGTTTTGTTACATCATGACCCAATTTTGGGCACATTTCAGCTGTCGGACAGATGGCCTCACATTTGCTTCAGGAATATTCTGATCTACAGAGTAGTTCATGGTCGATTCGATGACTGCAAGGAGCCCAAACCATCAGCCCTCCAACACTGTGCTTGACAGTATGAGGGGTTTATGCTGACTTGTAGCTTTCACCAAACAGGCTGCTGTGCATTGTGGGTAAACATCTCTACTTTTGTCTCATCTGCCTAAAGGACATTATTTCAGAAGTCTTGTGGTTCAACCAGATACAACTTTTACATAATTCAAGCTGCCAAATTCATTGTAGAGAGATGTTTTCTCCTGCCAACCCTTCTAAACAAGCCATACTTGTTCTAATTGTTCTGTCGTGAACTTTAACTTTTAACCTGCTAACTGAGGCCTGTGTAGTCTGAGATGGAGCTCTTGGGTTTTTGCCAGTTCTCTGAGATTTGCACAGTCTGACCTTAGGGTGAATTTGCTGAGACATCCACTCCTGGGAAGATTAGCAACTATCCTAAATATTTTCCACTTGTGAATATTTGTTTTCTGTGTGGAATGATGAACTCCAAATAGTTTGGAAATGACCTTATGACCAAACCGATGGTAGCAACAATTTCAGTGCTGTTGTCTTTCCTCCTTGGCCTTTTATAATTACACAGCTGCACGCTTCGGACCAACACAATACCAACGCTCCTGCATTATTAGAGGTGGTCACACCAATTATAATCAATGAATTAAGTACATTTGATCAGCAACATCTGGGTGCTACTTTTTCTACCTATGAAAGCAGTTTAGTCTCTTAGTTTCTCACACACAGCTTTTCCACTTCGGCTTGGTTTTTGTTTAATAAATAATGGCATAGTGGAATCTGTTGTGTATTTTTGTATAAATCTGAATAAATTTTGAACTCGATAAAGACCAGATTGTGTTTATGTCATGATATGTAAAACCCTAAAACTGAAAGAGGATGAAGTCCCCCCCCCCCAGTGACTGTAGATACAAGTCTTTTGCTCGGCTGCTTGTATTCCTACGACATTTCACTTTTAAGTGAACATTTATTTCCCGTGTTCCCTGTTTTTAAGCACCGTTAAGGAGCCATGGATGACATTGACAAAACGAGTATCAAGGAGATAAAGTATGCTGCTTTAACAATGAGCACAAACCATTTTTACAGTGAAGCGCCAAAGCTTTTTGTTACGAGGTCCCCTAAACATAACAGCCACACACAAACCTTTGCTCAGTCTCACTCCCCCACCAATGTTAAAAATAGCCCTTCCAATGCATCTCGTCACCTTTCTCCCTTCCAACCCTTCCTTCTTCTTATTCACAATCAGACATTCACTAATACCCCCCTGCATTGCTAAACCAGCAAACAATATGGTGGTAGGCAGCACCAGAAACACATACTACGCAACAATCCTTGTAGCAATATCTTTTGCATTCCATCTTTTCTTTTTCCTCCACTCACCCCTCTTCCCCTCAATCCACCCCTCTCTCTCTCTCTCTCTCTCTCTCTCTCACTGTGTCACTCTTCGCCACCACCTTATCGCGCCTCCCGCCAAATGCCACTGCTGTCCATCACGCCGCTGGCTCGCAGAGGATGTGAAGGTATGAGTTTTTGTTTGCGAGCGAACGAGCTTGCGTGCGCTTGTGCTCGGGAGGCTCCTCACTCTTCAGAGAGCCATCTCCCGACACTAAAACCTTTTCCCTTCACAGAGCCGGGACGGGTCGGAGGCAGACGGAAATGGAGATGGAAAGACGAGTGGAAGGACGGATGAACACGGGATGGTTCAATCACAAATGCGCCGAGAGAGCTGAGCCACAGATGAGTGAACAGAGTGAGCTTCTGAGGCTCTGATGGATAGGAATATAACTAGTTTAATAAACAATGTAGAAATAAATGCAGAGGAATAAAGTAGGTGTACCTAACTTCACTTGGGCCTTTATATTTGTTCAGGTGCCAGTCTTGTCTTCTAGTAAAACCTGACAGATTTTTAGATTTTCATACTTAGGAAACACTTTCCTCAATAGATTTGACAAATACTTCTTATAAAATGCATATTAGACGTGTTTTCTTTTTTAGCTTTTTACTCAAGTCTGAGTATTCACAACACAACCTTGGTGCCTCAAAAAAAAAAAAAAAAGCATTCATCCCAAGGTAAGTGCAAACAAATTCTACACAAACCAGCAAAATGGTATAAATTAGGCTTTCGTGAAAAAGTTAAAAATAAGTAAATTTCTCAGCTTATAAGTTTGGAATTTCAAAAGCAAAGAAAGTAGGTAAGTTGTGGTACAGGAATGATCAGAATTACAACAAATATAGTTGAAGTATTTTAAAAAAAGACAATAAAAAACACTGGAATAGAGCCAATTTACCAGCTTATTTAATTATGTGTATTGCAAACTGATTGTGTCCTCAAAACTAGTAACTACTGAGTTGCAAATAAAAAAAAAGACTCCGTTGTTTTGCCTCGGGTTCATGTAGAAACAGAAATTAATAGATACACAATATATTTATTCTTTATATAAATTATTATTTTTATTTGACCATTTTGCCCGTTCTCTACATGAATAGGAAAATAAAAAGCAATAAAAGGACTTTGAAAATCCCATCTCAAGAGAGAAATGGATGAATGTGAGACAGTGATGAGGAAAGGAATAAAAGCAGAAGTGGTCTTAAAGGACGTGGGTTATACCTGGAAGAAGCCCGGGGGCATGGGACCACCTGGCATGGCGTCGTTGGGGGGCATGTTGCCCATCACCGGACTGGGCGCCGCTGCTGCGCTCTGAGCAAACACACAAAACACAGAAATTTATGGCGATGTTTTAACATTTGCCAATTACAACACCAAGCTGATTACCATTGACTGAAAACCGATCTACAGTAAACTAATTACTGATTCAATCAGGGTCTGCATATTTATAAGTGCTCTTAAACCAGAAACACGGTTCTTCTGCCTCATTTAGACATTTTTAGGTAATCTGGTGAACATGTGACGTATAACCTTCCAGATGTTTTCCCAAATCAACCTTAACGTTCTGCATGGACTTTGACAAATCCAGACGTGTGTAATTATCTTGGCAATCAAGACGGCATCATGTTTGCATGTTTGAAGTTTTCTTTTCTAGTTTAGGAAAAAAGCTGAACACCCAGCAGAGTCAAAAAGAGAGACTAGGAGCTCAAATTTCTCACAATCGTTCTGTAGAAACGTGTCAACTTGAAATCACTTCCTGCTTGATCACACCCCCAAAAAGTTAAACGCTACTGTGGGAATATATTCAGAGTAACTTTTCATAGACAATTATCCATTACAATAAAAAAGATATTTTATCTATACAGCAAATCAAAAACTACGTTAAATGAAAGTAGTGTTCATTGAATCAGCTGTAGACGTACATCCAATGATTACTTTCTGAGTTTTATTCAAATCCGTCCAGTGGTCCATAAGATTTTTTGCTAACAGACAGACAAAAATCCACACAGACACATACGCACAGAGGCAATCACGTGATAGCCCACCTTTCTTGGTGGCAAGTGATAAAAATCTCAATTTAAAAAAATTTTTTACCAGTAGTTACATTCATCAGTTTAAGTCATACTAAGATATTGTGCTTTAACAAAAAAATGTACAAAATTTATGATGCCAGCAAAGCATATCATTGTGCATAATAAAATTTAAAACTATGCTTTTATTATATTTTTAGTATATTTTTTAATGGATAAAAACGTATTTTTGCTGTGACATGATGAACAACACTAGAAATTTTGATTCCGTATTAATTTGCTTAGCAAGCGCATATGCAAATGCTAATAGAGTGATGACATTTCAAATCTGGAGATTGAAAGAAGAAACGTTTAGAAGCAACAAACATCTGTAACAGAGATACCTGACGAGAGCAGCTGCTAATCATATCAACACATGTAACCCCACCAGCTCCTGTTCTGCCAGTCAAACAATGTGTGTGTGTGTGGGGGGGGTGTGTGTGGAGGTGAGGGGGAGGGTAAAAAAAACAAAAAAAACAGGAGAGAATGATTCAGCCTGCGAGTTAAATATGATATAACTGTATTCTTGACAATACACAAAGAAGTAGACGCATGTTCAGAGCGCTTACATAAGCAAGGCGGAACAAAAACACACACCGGCAGCCAAATACATGAACGCAAAAAAAAAAAATCACACAAAGAGTTGCATCACAGGCTCATAAAGTGCAGCCCTTCAGTACAGAGAGACAGACAGGGGAGGACCGCAGGCTACAGGCGGGGAGGAGGGGGGTTAAGACCCAGGGGAAGGAGTTGCTCCAACAAATACGCACTCTTGAACATCCCCCGATCCACCGGCACGCACACCTAACGAACACACTGCGTCCGTGTGACACATACTGCACGCCTGGACGGCAACGCATTTGTCTAATTACACGCATGTACACAAATACTCTGCTCTTTGTAAAATCTGTAACTAACACACGTGTACACTGAACAACACACACACACACACCTCCTCCTCGTCCTCTATGCTAATTCTGCTTGTGAACATGAGCAGGCCACTGAATCCCTGGGGAAGAAGCCGGGTCGGCTGCCTCTTTTTTTCTCCCTCTCCATGCCACCCCTCCCTTCCTCTGTACAGTTTTCTCCCCTTCTTTCCTCCCATCAATGACCCCCCCTCCACCACTTAAACACACACACACACACACAAACCTTCCCTGTGCCCCAACCCTTGTACTAACCCTCCCCATCACAACCTCTCCTCCTCTCAGTCCCCACCACCCCACAGTAGGGTGTCAGCAGCTTGCAGAAGCTGTTGCTATGGCGACGGGTCCTATCTGCACTCTGTCCCCCTGGCATCCCCCGCTCCAGGAGCGCAGAGAGAGAATAAGAAGATGCAGGAGAGAGTGAGATCGAGAGAGTGAGTTAGAAGATACAGGAATGAGAACGAACAAGAAAAAAAAAAAAAATTGGAACAAGGGAGAAAAACTTAACTAAAAAAAAAGAAGAAAAAATAAAGGGGATATTTCTGTTTGCATTCAGACTCCTGTTCACAATTGTTGTTAAGGACTATTGGTGACAATTTATCTCCACATATAGTCTAACTGACTAATCTAAAAAGACTACAAACTTAAAAAGTGTGCAAATTGAGCACAGTTGCCACCAGCAAAAAAGGGAGGTAGATTTAGTATGCAGTTGGACTTTATTAAAACCAACCGGCCTGAGGAAACACAAAAGGATCCAACAGGGCTTTTTTTTCTTTTCGTTTTTGTGGTAGCACACGCAGTACTGTCTATATTTACCCTTCCATTTCAACTCCTCTCAATGAAGTAGGAGAAAAAAAAAGCACAATTCACTAAGAATGCGAATATACAGGAATGTGTCTCAACATCTCTGCAGGGAAACAATGGCTGCTGCTAGTACAGCAAGAACTTTCAGGTACAGGAATAACAAGTGGGCACTGTCAGGTAAAGGCACACCTGAAGAGGACAGAATCCTTAGCAGACATTTATGCTGCACTAATTAGCTGATTTTTGTAGTGGAGTTGATTTTTTTATTTATTCCAGTCATCAGAGTATGGGAGAGTCAGCAGATGAAGGAGAACCGACCGGCACCGCACACTTTAAGAGCTTTAATGTCTGACATTAAGAGAAATGAAAGGAATATGGTGCCTTTATTCAAGGCAGACAGAAGCTGAACAAAACCCATGGGACGCGGTTTCAAATGCCTGGAAATATTTACAGTGTTTAATCTGTAAACTGTATTTTAATAGGCTTACTCTGCAGCGCTGCAGAAACACCGTGTCACAGCATCAGGTATGAATAATACAGTATCTGGACTAAAGACACGAACTGTATCACATTGCTGTGGCTACAGACACTACATTTAAACCGCAGTCCGGTAACTTGAACAATATTAATCAGCAACATCATCTTGTTCCAATGTAATGAGGAACAGTTGGTGCAGATGATACTTCGAAACGGTTACGGCAAGATTGTTAACTTTCCACATGTGGTGGCCTCTCCTAGCGTGTCACAGTACGAAACGAAAGAGGAGCACTGCGAAAAAGCTCAAAGTACTGATCAAGCCAATGAATTTCCCTGATAAGATTCCAGTTGATCCACAAACGCCTCATCGCCGCAATCCACAGCATGTAGAGTCCACTTCAAACATCACAATGCAAGACATCAGAGTATCTGTAGTATCTTTACCAGTATTAATAAAATCATGTATATTAGTTGTGACACCCCAGAGTAACGCATTAATTTGGTGTTCTGGTGGAAAGGGAACAATGTTCATGTCATCCAAATTCCTCCACTCAGGCTTCCTTTTTCAGTCAGCTGAGCATCCAAGCAAAAGACAATAATAACCATCTTCATGGATTGATGGTGGTGTCATAATCATGGCTGTAGTCATTCGCCTGTCTCTCTTGCTGTATGACCCGTCACTTCCTGGATGTGCAGGACTTAGTGAAAATAATGGCTTAAAAGCATACTAGTCACATTGCTCATTTTGCAGTAGTTTCAGATGACATTTTTCATTTTCTACCTGTACTAATATCTGAGCTGTTTGTTTTAGTTTGCGGAAAGCGGGCTCAGATGTAAATTTGGGCAGAAACAACTGAAATCACTCATCTTTAATTGAGGCAAACCAAAATACGGATAAAATGTGGACCAACTTATTTAGGGCAAAAGATGAACTCTGGTAAACTAAAGAGTTTGGACTTTCTGCGAGGGCGCCATGTTGTTCTTGAATTTTACCCTCAGTGAAAACCCACCATGTTGATGAGTAATCCAGCAGAGAACAAAAGAAAAATCTGATTGGGTGGTATAGCACTGTATGTAGATGGGTTATCCAGAATAGCATTGATTCCCCCTTCCTCTCCCTCACCCTTAGAACCTACCGGACAGATCAATAGTGCTCAACACATTATTGACCTCCGCCTGATACCTTTCACAGGGATAAAGACAGAGACATAAACACTGGATGGTGAGAGGAGAGAGGCAGGAAGAGATGGCGAACATATACATCCATGTGTGTGTCTGTATTTATGTGTGTCCCTGCCTGGAGAGGCACTAATCTACATTCTGGTTCACACCGATATGTACCTCATCACTGTCTCCTTGACCTGCTGTCCTTAGCGCACTGAGAGAGAGAGTGGTGGTGGTGAGTGGGGTGGGGGGGAGCCCGAGGGAGTGAGGATGGGAGATCGTAGGAAAAATAGCTGACTGTGGCGATTGAGCCAATTCATCCGGCCAGTCAAAACAGTGTGTTTCGCTCTAAAGCAACAGGATACGGCTGCTACTTTCATCGTCACGTCTGACAAACAAATGCATGCGCAAACGCAACGCACACAGCCTCCAAAGGCGCAGCTGGTCCTCAGAACTGGCAAACTGGCACAAAAGCTACACACACACTTCCACCAAAAAAAAAAAAAAAAAAAACTCCTGCCAAGGTGCCAAGGTAGCAGTACTGAACCAGACAGAAGCTACTGTCGGATCACAGCACTAATACATGCTGCAGACACAACATCCACTTAGCCGGTGCTCCAGAGACAAAGCAGAGGGGGCAGAGAGAGAAGGAAATGAAGTAAATGAAATCAACTATGAACCAGGATAAAACTAGAACATTTCAAAGACAAAGGAACTCGGTAAAGTTGATCTCAGGTGTTAAAAATGAGCAGAAAAAGGCTTTAGAAAGATTTAAGAAACATGTTTTCTATTTAGAGTTGGAATTAATCTGCTATGAAAGGATCAGGGTTGTGATAATTTAGTACTTTGCTCGTATAGCCTTTATCATTCTCTGCTGATGCTGAAAAAGCAATATGGTCTTTAGTTTCAGTCCTAGGCTAGTGGTTTAGATTGATAAACTGTCAAAAAAATATGGAAGGAAAAAAAGCCAGCGGTTCTGTAACTCAAAGACGTTCAGGTTTGCTGCTGTCAGAGAGCAGGTAAACTGGAGGGTAAGGTAAAATAAATCTGGCAGAAAGGACCTTCTTGTAAGTCAAATTCAAGTTAGATAAAGTAATGAAAGTAAAATATTCTGCAGGTTGTTTAAATATCTGAATACTATAAAACTGGTAAACCAACCACTGCATAACTCAGCACTCCAAACTAATGCTTCATTAGGTTTAAACGTTCAAGCAGATTCCATTTTTTTCCACACATTTACTTTAACACTATTTGCAAAATAACTTGAAAAGGAATTCCAGGAAAACTGTACAGTTGGTATACATTCCTTTTACTCTCCATCTGATTTGATATTTGCTCATTATGCTCCATTTTGAAAAACCTTTAACAGTTTTTTTCCCCCCATTATGCCATCTGCACTGACTTCTTCTTTTCAAAGATACAGGGTATTGTGGGTAAACGGCTAGATTAGAGGATCAATCTTCCCTCAGAAATAGAGGTAGCTGTTGTGTTGATGCTGAGCAGGACAGTGGGAGGGGAGGAGAAAGGGATCAGGGATTGCGAAAGAGTGGCACTAAAAGAGGAGGAGAGACAGAGTGAGTGATAAGCCTTGTGAAGCGAAGGGGCAGACTGGTTAAGAGATGCAGTAAAAGCAAATTGGAAAGAAAAGAGGTGCCACAACAGTAAAGATGCAGATGTGGACGTGTTGTAGAGAAACCACAAACTGCAGAAAAACAAGATACGAGGAGACTGAAGTTTCACAAACTGAAATAGAGACGGGAAAGGCGAGTGAAGGAACGTGACAAAAGCAGGAAGTTGTAGAAAGTAAAGGATGAATGGAGAATGCAGAAATTTGAAACAGTATGCCTGCTCTGTGATTAACGCATTCACAATTAATCCAGCTACAGCAACTCATCTGTTGCGTAATTATTTGCTTTGTGCTTGTGTCCAAATTAATACATTTTAGGCTTTGATGTGCAGCTTTAACACACATCTTTGGTGGCAAAAAAACGGCCAGTTTTGAGGTCGCACCAAACAGGTTCAAGTGCTAAAGCCAGACCTTGCTTAACACCTGCTCTTTCTGGTACCATCACCCTAAGCTCAAGCAGCAATAAACCGATGCCAACTTGGCACCAACTCTTTGCTGGGCCAACTGAATTCAGCCTGAAGACAGATGTGAGACTGGTGATACTGAGACATTTGCTTGCAGGAATAACGACACAAACCCTGTGATGTGTGGGGATAATGTGTTTCTCTGCACTGTGATCCTCTACAGAAACTCAGAATACAACAAAAGGAGGATAGATCATTTACTAGAACAGATGTTTAATGTGAAGTAATGACGTGGCTCTGTGTTGGCTGTGGAAAACCAAACTGGTTCTTAATTTTATTTAAATAAAAAAGCAGCTCTGGCACCAGCCCTGGTATAGCACTGGAACCTCTTAAGTGGAAAAACCCTTAAAAAAGAAAAAAAAAATCTACGGTTCTGACCACAACTGGTGTGGACCACATCTGGCTATGGAGCACTATGAACATCAGCGGGCTTCAAGCTACACCAACAGCACCACCTGTCTAACTGATGCGTTTAATCCTGGATCGTTTTCTCAGATAAGTCCAGGAAGGTACGAATAAAAAAGAATTTATGCAACCAGTAGGTTACAAGCAGACATGCTTTTACAAAATTAGAGGGAAGAGTATTTGGAAAAGGAGAATAAAAACGTACAGAGCGTGGAATGACAATCCAATCGCAGGGTGATTAGTTAAAACTGATTTGAGACGCGTCTAATGCCAATGTGCCCTGAGACAAAGAGCTGCTCTCCTGTGATCAGAACACTTAGGATGCGAGTTAATGCCAGGTGTGAATGAAGCTTATGAGCTTTGGGCAGATCATCCCAAGAGATTCCAGGAGAGAGCATGAACCTCATCTGACAAGAAGAAAATAAATCTTAGCAAAAATATCAATTCAAATTGGGCGGAAGGAGGGGGGAGGGGCAAATGCATAAAAGAAAACTGTTTATATGATCATATTAAGCTGGAAGAAGAGGCCTAAAGAAACTCCAATTAGCATGCATCTAATCAAATCAACTAATGATTTTATTTGCGAGATTACGTTTGAATAATGTTTCATTTAAGCTAGAGATAAACTTGCACGATGGGTAAAATTAATAAAATCTAACAGAAAGCATACAAGTAATACAACGTTAACGGAGGACCAGAGCACCACTTGACATTTATTGATCAAAGTATACAACTCAATCTAGATAATGTGACATCTAGAATAAACTGATGGATTATAATGATACAGAGTCTCTGTAATAAAAAATAAAAAAATCTCTATATTAGATTTAATAAGCCACTTGAGCTTTAATTGAAAGCTTATATAAAGAGATCAATTAAGGAAAGATCAAAACAACAATCTGTACATGAAGGAAAAAATCTGTGCGCTGAATGCTAAGCCATGTAAACCAGCCTCTCAGTGAAATAGTTATTAAAAGCAACAATCAACTTCTGGATCGCTTTCTACCAGTAAGCACAGAAAATAAAACTTTGCTGTGTGTCTGCACCCAGCAGAGAAAGCTGTGATAATGTTTCTTTAACGTTGGCGTGCAATTTAATAAGTTCACACGAGCAAAACTCTTTTGAGGTGAAATTTCTTTTTTTCCCCTCTCTCCCCACCGACTCGTTCTTTTGAAACCAGAAGAGAGGACCTGTGCTCAGAGGAGAGCCTCGGGGGGCCGGAGCCAGAATTAAACCGGTCCCGTCTCCGAGCTTTATCAGACGGCAAGCGACCACGTGGCACGCACATCTACATTTATACACAGCGTTGACTGGAAGGAAGGTGTGAGCCGAGCCACCCTCTTATGGGCTGGTTGCCAAAGATACCCCCCCCTCATCCAAACACACACATACACACACACACAAATCCCTGGCTTAGCCTCGGCCCAGTGCTGGGATTACCGGATTAGAACTCTATTCCATTATCTCCCCACACTATACAGTGCACGCGCGCACACACACAAACACACACAATGACACACTGTCTTGGCCGGAGAGGACAGGCTGAAGACGGGCTACGGCGTCAATCACAACAGACAACATTTACACATAAAAACACACACTTACACTTTCTTTTAACACCAGCGGGTGAAATCTCACCTCTTTGTATTATCATTAGGCAGAGTGCTCACTTTGTTGTTAGGATGTCAGCAAAAAATGTAAACTTGGGTTTCTTTGACAACAAGCAGCTGCTTTATAGAAAGGTCTTCACCCAAAATATTGTCAAAATCCCTGAAAGTGCAACTGGTCCCAACCCCTGACCTTCAAGTACACTGAAATAAGAAAAACAAATGTTCTCCTTCAGTGTTTTATTCGGGGTGGAATGAGATCTCGCGAGACTAAATCGTCACTTGAATTATCACTGTGCACAGACAAGGTTTTCACAAAGGGTTGGACACCCTGACGTTGAAATCAATAGGGATCATCCTCGACCCATGAGGTGTCCAGCTGTGTAGTTTGACATTCATACGTTAAAGGGTTGAAGAGTTGGTTTTCACAAAGGGTTCACCTTTGACCTTTACCTTCACCCTGGGACCTTTAAATCAGTTGGGATCATCGCAACCTACGAGGTCTCCAGCTGTGCTGTTTGACATTTCTATGTTAAAGGGTTATCATTTTAGAGCTAGACAAGAAACTGTCCACAGACAGACAGAAGGACAGGACGTATCATAATACGTCCCATCTCAGAACGGGTGTATATAAAAACAAACACGTCTCATTACTTTGTCTGGTTAAATTATTACTGAAGATGTCTGCACCACTTTGAATCGTTTGTGTGTCATGAGTGGAGCTCCCATCTGCCTGCAGCCTCTGCAGCTACGTGCTGAGGGGAAGAGTTTCTGTCGGGCATTTATTTAAAACAAGACAGACTAACGTTGAGTTCACACAGTAATCTGGAACTTTGAAGGTGGGAAAATAAAGTCTGAACATCTTGCTAATCCATTTGAGTTGAGAGGAAGAGTCAAACTTCAAGGTAAAATAAAAAAGACAAATCTTGAAAAAACCGGAATGTACCAAAATCGCTTTTGACGCAAGCTGTTTGGTCATCTCTGTGTTAATCAGTGTGAGCAATGTATCGCTGCGATGAAAATAATAATAAAAAACACACAAAAGGAGTTTCACTCTAATGTCCTGAGATTTTCCACGACTCAAACTCCTCTGTAGTTTTTACAGCCACCGACTCAGCCTGAATTTATTTTATCTATGTGGTTTTTTTGTGTTTTCACTCATAATTTCAAGGTGAAATGTTATCAGCTGTTTACCTATTCATTGGGGGTGTTTTTTTAGCCGTTTCGATGGTCTTTTGGTAAAATACTTTGATTTTAATTGAAAAAAAATTCTAGTAAAGTTTGTTCTGACTGCTAAATAAGATATATTGAGGTAAGTTAATTTCAGATTTGTGTATGAATACTTTCACATAAGATATCTGAAAAAAAAAAGGCAAATTGGTTTGTGTGGGGTTTTTTTGTCAATAAAATATAGGGTTAAAATGTTTGCTCTTGATGGGGTTTTTCATTTTGGCTCCTTTTGAGAATAAGTTTGATCCCCTTCTAAGGGTTTGATAAGAGTCGTGAAGAATCAAATATCAGTCAGCTGAGTTTGTGGCAAAACCCATTTTCCTTAAAAACACTGTTAAAATATTGTCGCTGTGAGCTTATTATCCTGTCTCGTCCCATCTTGTTATACCCCTCGTGTTTTATAATTCCTCATTCAAGGTTACACACAGCACATAACGCAAAAACAGACAGCGGTCAGTTAGGAAGAATAAATCATCGTCGCTCAATTCTGTCAATTCACAACCACTTTAAAGATTGGATTACTTGTCAAAACTTGTCAACTTTTTGGAGTTGCGTATTGGGAGGAGTGAGTCTTTGCCTCTTAGCAAAAAGTTCAAATAAAGACGTAGCTTATAATATGCTTTTCTTGTACACTGGTGGTGTGTGAATGCAAGAAAACTACATTCAGTAGACATGTTTATCCAGAATACTTTCACCTGAGGCACATATAATGGGGGGTGCACGGTTCAGTGTCTCGCCTAAAGGAAGCTTTAACGTGATCTAAAGAAGTTAGGAATGAAAGCAGTAACTTTCCAACTAACGGATGACTGCTGCACAGATCAAGCTCCCCTAATAAACTATAATTAAGCGAGGTGATGTTAGAAATACAAACGTCTCATTTCAAAGGCAGTAAGTCAAGTAATGTGCTGTACAAATACCACTGGTCTCCATGTGAGCAGGTTAAACAGTAGAACACTGAAAGGATTTTAAATTCAGTTCGGTTCAGTTTATTTATATTTCACCAACGCACAACAAAACCCATATCAGGGCACTACACAAAGAAGTCCAAATCATAAACCCATTTCAATTCAAAACAGATCCAGAGTCAACTCAATGTCAAATTTACCTCTGCTCCCTTCCATGTCAGACAAGCTAAAATATGCTGCAAATCATTTTCAGTTGGACTGCATTTATATGGAAAAAGCTGCTTTTCTTTATCATTGGGAGCTGTTTAAATAAAAAGGTTCTATGACAGAGTTTTGGAGACTATAAAAATATTTTTTTTTAAATAAAAGAAATGTCCATACATGTTTTCGAACTTCCTGTCAGACTGCTTAGAAAGAAAGTAAACCCAAATCTTACAAAACGGAAGATAATTCCAATCTTTAGTAATGCAAGTTGTTGGGGGAATATTCTACACCGCTTAAATAAGTGACCCTGAATTAGACTCTGACATTATTATAGGTGTTGGAGAGATTTCACACTCAAGATTCACCAACACACAATGTTTACACGAGCTTCAGCACACGTTCAAAAAACACATAAATGCTTCGCTTGACAGTGTGTTTAAAAAAAAAAAGGACTCTAGGCAGAGTCCGTCTGTCACTTACATAGTCATGGAAGGCCTTTGCCTCACTGGAGTGTTCACATGTCTCTCTTCGGTCTGGAGCTGCACAATACAAATCCCAGAATACACTAAAATGAAGAGGGGAAGAAGAGGTCAGAGGTTACCAAACAGAGCAATACAAGCACATGTGTAACAGCTTTTCATCATAACCCATTCACACACTCTCATTATCTCCCCCAGCGCTCTTAAACCCACCTCTTATACACTTGAGCATCTTTGTAAGAGGGACACAATGGCAGTGTCACCCTCTCAATCAACCTCTCACTCACTCAAAAGTACACACACACACACGTACTTGTATCATCACACCCGCACGGATCGCCACAGCCTGCATCCACTTCTTGAACTCACGCTTTTACCGTTACGCCGCCCTGCCTAAGGAGCAGATGCGACTTTGGCTCCTTCCCAGAATACTTTTACAAACAAATCTGGTCCCGATTTAATCCAAACACGCAGCAATAAGGAAAACATCAAGTTTAGGGTGTTATGAACTTTAAGTGAAGGGAAACAAGATAATAACAGCCATGCTAACCACTGAGCTAAGAGGTCCTCCGCGAATTATTCTCTGAGCACTGATTTAACAAACACGCCATAAAGCCTTTGGAACAGCAGCACAGCTATTAGGAAGGCTAATCATTCAGCCACTTCACATGCCCTGGCGATCTACTTCGCTCAGACATGTATGCCAATTATCTGGATGTTTTCCTTCACTTGTGCAAGTCATATGGCTGAAACGCTTCTACAACACAAGATAAAAGTCTTTATGAAGAAATCACCACCTCATCTTAAATAAAAGTACTTGAACAGAGCAAATAGATGATCCCAGACACATAAATAATAATAATAATATTAATGCAAGACAATGACAAAGCATTTTAGCCAAAACGCTGACTATATATCACTACTAATTTATACAACAAATCAAATCATTGCAATTAAATATAAACCATGTGCAAAAATCTTGTGATTTAAATGTTTCATTGCACAATAATTAAGTAACGTATATTATTTAGATGTACTTAGGTTTGTACGCTTTGCAACTGTAACGCTTGTCCTTTTTTCTTATTAGAAATGCAAATGTACTTAAATATATTTTAGAGAACTTGTTTAAGTTTAGCTGTAGGACTCAAATTTTTTTTTAGAATATGACTCAAGGATAAAGTTATGGATATTCGACAATTTTTGCAATCAAACATATCAAGTGTATCAAGACTAGAACCACAGACTAACAGATGTTTTAAAAATATTAAAACACACATGCTGTATTAATTTGTTTTTCCCTAAAATGCATCATGGATAATCTCAAATTAAAGTTCTTGCTGCTTTAAACAATCACAAAGTCCAAATTCCAAGGTTGTCTCCAGCTAATACGCCATTTCTGAGTCAACAATATTTTTTAAAACTCTAACAGTATACAGATAATCTAATAAATTATGCAGCATCTATTAATGTGATTTTAAAAACATGTCGTCACCTAATGGGCTCAGAATGGCAGCAAAAGGTTTGAGAGGTAGTAAAAGACAAATAGATAAATGAATGCTCTGGTGGCCATATTGAATTGGACCGACACCAAAAGTTAAACTTTCTGAAAGTTTCATTAAAATCTGTCCATTGATTCATGAGATATTTTGCTAACAGACAACTGACCTTTTGAGGTCAGTTGGCGGTGGCAGCCATCTTGAATCAAGCTGACTCCAAAGGTTAATCGAGTGTTAATGACCACTTTCAGCAAGTGTCATTAAAATCCATCCAGTCATGGGATATTTTAGTAACAGACACAGGCAAAAAAATAAATAAAATAAAATAAAATAAAATAAAATAAAATAAAATAAAATAAAATAAAAAGGAAGGGATTTGGTCCTGAGGGATGAGCTCTGCTAACAAAAAATGCTACTGATTTAAAAGAGAAACATATTTGTTGTTGTTGTTTTTGTTGACAATCTTAAATTCTTAGCTTTCAAACCCATTTTTACCCTTGAACTCCAAACATGTTCAGCAGAGTCTGTGGACATTTTTTTCAACAGCTACAATCTACAAACATATTTTCTACTGGAAATATGCTCTCTTAGCAATACAAGTTAAGCGGCTGTGGAGGTCATCTGTCTGGACCATATAGTATGCATGAGATGGCAAAAAAAAATAAAAAATGAAAAGAAAAAAAAAAAGTGTGGTGTGGGCTGGAAATATCGACTGAGGCTTCCTGATGAGTGTCTTTGTTTTGATATTAATCCCACATGTATTTGAATGTATCCAAAATATTGACCAGTGAGCCGAAAGCAACATACAGCTCAGCAGATAAAAGCATGAAGCAGCAACTCTTAGCAGCACAAAGACTCACACACTTGCAGTTAATGCTTTGGAAGATTTGCTGCTTTGCTACGTTTGCACATTGTCTCACCCGCTGATCTTTTGACAGTTTACTGAGGGCCTGCGTGAAAAATCTCTGCAAGTGGTCTAGAATAAATTTATACATCATCTGAAGAGGACTCTCACATGGTGTCAACACTTTCTCATGAGTATTTGGACAATTTTCTCAACTTACGACCTGGGTGCCTCCCATTTTCGCTCTTGGCCCTACGTTTTGCAGAAGCAGACTAGGGCCCTGTTTACATGAGAACGATCTCTGGAAACGTTAGTGTTTTTTTTTCAATGTTTACTGCGGCAAATCAACAAGTAAAAAAAAAAAAACATTTACATGAATGTGGCTGTCCTTGAATCTGTTATAGTTTCCATGCTAGGCAGGGTTGCCAGATAGGATGTGACACTTTAAAATTATTGTATTTTGACCCAAACTATTATATGTTCTGAGTGAGGTGCACTTTCTCGAAGGGGATAATTGTAAGATTAGTTGTGTGTTGTGATCGGTGAAAGAAGGGGGACTTGACTCTAAATCTATCTTATAAAAATGGTAATTATCGTATATCTGGCAATACTAGTGCCAGGCTTTCAATGAGGCATTCATGAGGTTTGGAGCATGTCAACAGTTATATCCAAAATGGTGAATACAAAGACATTTGGTTGGACCGAGGACGGCGCTGGGCTGCTGCTACATGTTGAAAAAGGGGAGTAGCACAAACAGCACTCTGCTAATCGCCATTGTTACTTGTTGTTGATCAGTAGCAAAACAGCTAATGACTGCAGGCGCCCGTGGTGCGCATGTGCGATTTCACATGTAGCGGCTTCCTTTGAAATGCAAATGGGGGCGTCCGAAAAACTCCACTCTGAGACCTGGGTTCAGAAAGCTTCGGTTTCGGTTTTGTGTACACAAACGACTGAAGCGAAGCAGAAAATCTACTTCACCCAAAAACAGCATTGTGTAAACAGTCCCCAACTACTCACCAAACATCCAAAGCTGAAGACAACTGCTAGCAAAGAAACTCACACACAACTGTTTTCTCAGTTTAAAATGTTTTCCACAACAACTCCTGTAATGTCTACTTTGTTGTATTACAATTAATTACATTTGACATTATTGTCAATGTTCCTTAAAAAGGTACATTGTTATGACAACTAATTACACAGTATATATGGGTATAATGATGTCCGTTAACATTAAAGGAATCAGTGACAGCTGATGGTGAATTGGCTTCTTAAAAAGGCATCTCATTTTAGAATGGAATATTCTCCCTTTTATTTGCGATTTCAAATAAAGGGTCAGGGGAACACTCAAAAGTCCACCATCCTCTGTGAGGTTTTACTCAACTGTGAAACCTTCGACAGGTGTGTGTCTTTCCTAATTATGTCTAATAAATGCAATCAGACACTTAGAAGCATTTCAAGACCCCTTGATAAAAGCAGCTCCACCAAAGTTAATTGGTCATTAAAAAACAGGCAACAAAGGGTTGGAACACTTACATAAATGTGATATTTATTAACTTTGTTTTTGATAAATTCACAAACCTTGACAAGAGCTTGTTTTTATGTGTCATTAGGTGCTCTGGAGCACAGAGACCTTTTCACCGTTCTATAGGAGGCAGTTCCTCCTCTCTGTTTTCCTTCCTGTCCACACTGCAGGAACTGCTGTCGATTGAGGTTCATTGAACTGTTTTTATGAGGTCTTTTTCAGCTCCCGCTGCAGAGCAGGAAATTTCCAAGCATGTGGGGAACCGTCTATGAGACATTTGTGCAGGGATTGTTCAAAAATGTCATCGCTGAACTGGGATTGGCTGAAGCAAATTGAATGGTATTTGGTGCAGTGTACTAGTGTGAACCCAGGACATGCTATTACCAAATTAAAACTCTAATAAATAGTTGGCCATTTAAAACAATAGTTCTTAACATTATATGGTGTTAGACTAGAGTTAGCCAACCATATATTTGACAGAAAATTATGTGATTTTCACTTGTCTGCTACTCATTTGAAAGTTGTTACGTCACCTCCGCCTTTCTGTTTGTGGTGTGAATGCAAAAAGCAAATCAACCCTTAAAAGGTGTCTTGCCATTAGGAGGGGCAAGGGGCTTTCTGGTTTCTTTACCCCCCAAAAAAAAAACCTTAGAGCTTTTTGGTCCCAAAGCAGTATACTGCCTACATCAGTATACTGTGTCTGAGAAATGTTTAAATGCACTGTATAGACTGTACTGTAGAGTGCACGATCAGTCCAAAAAGCAGTGAAACCACTGATCAACACCCAAGGTGTTGACCCAACAGGTCAAATTTGCAATATAATCCTATAGTTCCCAGCTCTGTTTTAAGCTCTTATACATATAGTTACTGTCAGGCAGGTCAGAACAACCTTGA
>JAOXNZ010000002.1:7456680-7477871 GCA_028566095.1 Kryptolebias brasiliensis | reverse complement strand
ATACAAAAAAAACAAAGAAAATCAACTTTTTCAAAAAGTCAAAGCAAAAGTGACAAAGGAAAAATAGGATGGTTGGAGTCAGTTCTTTTTCATTATTTTTAAAATTTTGCTAAAAACAACCTTGGCCTTGTTAGAGGATGTCCTCTTTGTGCTCTTCTCTAAGGAGCCCTTCGGTTCTGAAAGGTGGAGGCGGACAATAATGTTTTTGCCTGTGTGTGTTTGTGTGTCTGTCTGTTAGCAAAATATCTCATGAACCACTGGATGGATTTTGACGAAACTTTCAGGAAACAATTGTTGGATGTACATCTACAAGTGATTAACTTTTGGAGTCAACTCAATTCAAGATGGCCGCCACAGCTAACTGATCTTAGCCATCACATAAATGGCTATACCTCAGTCAATTTTACAAATATTGAGATAAAATTTGCTATAGAAGAAACGGAGAGTAAGTCACAACACTTACTCCAAGTGCTGCTGATCTTTGTGTAAAACTTTCGCTTTAACTGTTGGTCTCAACCCTGCTTGTCTGTTAGCAAAATATCTCATGAACTAAAAGATGGATATTAAGAAAGCTTTCAGGAAATAATCATTTGATGCACATCCACAACTGATAAACATTTGGTGTTAATCCAATGCAAGATGGCCACCACAGCTAATCGACATTAGCCAACACAAAAGTGGCTCTAACTCAGCTAATGCCACATCAAATAAAGCTCCACATCTGTTAAAGTGACTTAGAGTTTTGGTGAAAGCGGATCTGTAACACTGTTCAGGTGTCAGAGGAGCTCAAGGGATTCAAGCAGAATAATATAATAATATATAAGATAATCACTTTCTTTCTCTATGTGATTTTGAGAATGTAGCTGTTTGGTTGGCAGTAAAAACTGTAGCTGACAGATTAGGGATTATTTCTGCTCGAAGCTTACAGATTTGACAGAAGGGCAGGGCATATTGCTAACTGTGTGTGCAAGGAACTGATATATTTACCTTTAGTCTAAAGGTTATGAACAATTAATATCTTACCTGTTGTAGATGGCTCTTTGGCGACTCAAAGTTTAATTCTGACTGGATCGACGAGCCAATGGCTAGTCTCAATCTCATGAGCTCTATTTTAGAAACCTTTACATTGCTGCAATTTTTGCTGTCATTTACACAGACGTTTATGGTTATTTGCAAGTGCAAATAGCAGCAGCTAGCTGTAGCAGAAATATAATAACATTGCTGCCGGAATAACCCGGTAATGCAAAATACTATTCGCATAAACTCCTAAATAAACTATTTACACCGGTGTTGGATCAACCTGTAGCTCATCCTTCCAGTCAGAATTAAACACTATTTCCCTAAATAAGCTTGTCCAAGACCTCATCTACAACAGGTAAGATGTTAATTGTTCTCTTTACCCCAATCCTTCAATAAAATGCTCTCCAGAATCAGGAGAGAATCGTTTCAAAATTGTCAAGACGCGCGTGACTAAGGGTCACTACCACAGCATGTTAGCTCACGTGCAAAATTAATCTTTTTAAAAAAGGTTTTCAACTCATCGTGTTGAGAAATGATGGAGTTTTGGTCAAACTTTTTTTTTAAAAATAACGTTTCATGAGTTCTCACGCTCAAAGTATGTGTTGTAAAGAACTCTCAGCTACTACCACACGAAATTGTAGCGCCAAATCTTTCAAGCCGGCTGAGTTATAGCCATCTTTGCGTTGGCTAAGCGCTATTAGATGTGGCGGCCATCTTGAATTGGATTGACTGCAAAGGATAATGAGGTGTAGATGTATATAAAACTATTTAGCTGTCAATGGAAACACATTTAATTATATTTATTAATCTTTACAAAACACAAAAATAATGTTTCATTCGATTCCATCCAGTGATTTATTAGCTGTTTTGCTAACAAACAGACAGGCTTGACTCCAACAGGTAATGCGAAAGTGTGAGGCAAAGTTTTTTTTTGCGCAATGAGTTGTGCTCAGAGTATGTGGTGAGGATGACTCTCAGCTACTTCCGCGCCAATTTTCAGCGCAGATTCTGTAAAATTGACAAATTTATAACCGTTTTTCTGTTTTGTGAGGTCAGTTGGCGGTAGCGGCCATCTTGAATGGGGTTGGCCTTAAAAGTTAATCAGCTGGAGAGGTCCGTCCGATGATTACTCTCTGAAGGTTTCACTGCAATCCATCGAGTGGTGAGCGAGATATTTTGCTAACAGACGAAGGTAGATTCAGAGGGGGTTTTCTTTCCACTGGAACAGCTCGTTTCGAAGTTCCGACGTACACAAGAGTCAGCCAAATTAACAGGAAAGTACAAATTGCTTTCCGGATACTAAATATCTGCCTCTCCTTTATTGAGCACGGCACAGATTCCCCCATATATGCAACAGTAGCAGGCAAAAACAAAGACAGCATGAGAGATAATCAGTCTTAAGTCCTGATCTAAACTACACCCAGTCTGTCCAATGCCTGCTGGCTCTGGGGATTGTGCTGGAGTTTTAATCCACTTAAAAGCAGAGGACCTCTGCTGCTGTTTCCAAGGGGCCTGACCCGTGCTGAATGTGCACACATGCACAAAAACAATACGCAGCTCTGTGCACAAATTCAGCCCCTCCTCGTGAAGGCAGAGAACTGAAGTAAACATACGAACGTGGGTTAAGGAGGAAACCGACACGTCGATCGTGAAATCGACAAAAACCACGTCCTGCTGTCTCGATTGTACAACTGGGGCCGAACTACGTCAACCTTTACGGTACGCCGATGGCCGAAACCCAACTGGATTTCTAAAAGAGCCATTCCAGCATTGTCCAACTCCCCTAGAAGACGTCACAAATGAGAAATGTTCATTTTTAATGTTGCGAGAATTTCTAAATAAATAATAAATAAAAAAAAGTGTGGTGGAGATAAACAAACATAACATTGTTCATATTGATGTGGCAAAAATAAGCAGTGTTGTTTATTTTCCTCTTTGGGAATAAATAAAAGTTTAAGTTTGAATGTTTTATTCTGTGCGGCGGACATATTGTCATACTTTTTTCCCCCCTTCCAGCTCCGGCGTTTGTCGTTATCTAATTTGAAATGTACTAATTCCTTATTCTTGCGGAGGGAGGACGAACCGCTGACTTGAACAGCTGCTTCATGACCCAAAAAACTGTCAGTCTTTCCCTGGAATAAATTGTGGAATATACCATGTTTGGGTACAGAGGTGGGGGGAGGAGAGAAAGACGTGCGCGCTCAGGAAAGCGCGTGTCGGTTAGAAACGGGTCACTTTCGGCACGAAATCGTACTGTAGTCGGGGTGTACGCTCGAACCGGGGTAAAGTGGGCCGTTTACGGCGGGGAAGAGGCGGAAACCAGAGGTCGGTTTAAAGTCGTCCTCCCCCGTGCTTCGGCGCCATGTTTCTAAAGGACCCATAGTAGAATCAATTCAGCGAGAGGGGAGCTTGAAACCGTCCACTCATGCTTTCCTCCGAGTCTGAGAGAAACACAGTCGAAGGGAAGGCACAGAGCAGTCGGCAGCAGTACATACTCACAACAGGCAGGCTCCCACCACCAACCAAAAAATTCATTAAAAAACAACAGCAAACAGCTCATATTGTCACGATGTTTAGCTCCCAAACGGAAGAGAGAGAATTTAAACGCGCTAACCGCCACATTACGGGTGATTTTGGAAACTTAAAACCGATATTAGACAAGATAAGGTCACTGTAAATGACTGTATGCTACAAATAATTTAAGGCCCAGTCATGAAGCAGCTTGTTTTCCCCCCACAGTTTAGAGCTTGTCCATTTTACCTAACACCGTAGGTGAACATCACCCCTTCACAGGACAGAGCAAATTCGATATAAGGGATAGTTCAGGCATTTTGAAGTGAGGCTCTGTGGAAAGGTCATAAACAGTATCTTACTTGTAGCTAGCTCTTAGAACGGCCTCAGTTTGGAGAAACAGATTGAAGGGATGGTCTAGTCCGTTTTGAAAAGGATGTTCTGTCAAAAAGTTAGCAGTAGTGCTAATTGGCTAGCCATTAGCCTAGCTAGCAAAACAAGGGTCTGTTTTTTAAGCTTATAAATTAAACTATTTTGCAAAAACGACGTGAAAGAATGCTACATTAGCTAATATTTAACCTCTACGCTTTGACATGGCACCGTTCGGTTAGCTTAGCGCTGTTTCCTCAACGGAACATCTTCCGTTGCTGAACACATATGTGTGCTGAGTGTAGACCGTGTATATCCTGTCGGAGTAAACTTTTGGACCGATTAGGCAGACCGCTCCGTGAAGGTTTACGTGCGCTACACGAGCATTAGCGTAGCAACGCAAATGTTGTTCGGTTGGGATAAAATGGCGACAAATGAAACGAACGGTGCCGTGCTAAAGTGTGGAGGTTTTATACGAGCTAAAAGAGAGATGCCGCAGTATGTTGTTTTTGAGCAAGAGTTTTTTTATAGGCCTGAAAAACTTTTTTTTTTAAAAAGAGCCTTCACTTGGCTAGCCATTAGCCTAGCCTGCCCTGTTTTTGATACTCCGTGCTCTCTAAATGAGGTTACAGATGATAAGGTGCTAACTATTGATAACTATTTGACAGCAGTTAAAAAATTAGCGCGACCTAATGTCAAACTGCGCGCAGACTAACTACGTGACAATTCTGTTACACCTAATAAGGACGTCTCAAAAGACCTATAATTGAATCTTATTTTCCATAGGTCAAATAAATATAGAAATCTATGTAAGCAGCGGTGTAACACAAAACTGATGGCCGTTACTTTGGTCTTGGCCCAACTCAGACTAGCAGTTAGCTTGTCAGCCATTCAAAGCGTCTTCTACAGCAGGTAAGATATTAATTGTTCAGAGCCTTTCCACGGGACTCCACTTCAAAATGTCCAAACTACCCCTTCAGTACTTGACTGCTGCAGCTCTTAGCTTGCACTGTGAAGCCCTCATGCACACAAATACACAAATCTATGTTTGTGTGCGATACCTAGGGGAGAAAAAAGAAAAAACCTGACATTTTATTTTGAAGGAATGCATGTCGCCTGCCGCCTTTCATGTTAGAGTTTTAAACTAAGATTGTTTTATGATGAGAAGGGACGGAGTTATAGTTGTTTTGGTCAACCCTTTTAAGTGATGTCATGCGCAGTGTAAACGCTAGTTGTGTTAGCTCTCAAAGTATTTCTTGAAGATGACTCTCAGCTACTACCACACCAGATTTTAGCTCAATATCTGTAAAACTGGCTGAGTTCTAGCCGTTTTTGTGTTTGCTAAGGTCTGTAAGCTACGGTGGCCATCTTGAATTGAACTGACGCAAAGTTAATGAGCTGTAGATGTACATCCTATGAATACTTTGAGCATTTTGTTCAAATCCGTCCAGTGGTTCACAAGATATTTTGCTAACAGACGACCAGCGTCCACTCCAGCAGCTAATGCTAAGGTTTAAAGCAAAGATGTTGCCCAGCATGTAGCGCTCAGGGGCATCCGTTCACACAGAAGAGGTCGAGGGATATATTCATACATGCGGCGTAAGATGACACCGTCAGAGGTGGTGACGTCGTCGTCAAAGTTCCTCCGGAGGCAGCTTGGTCCCGGCGCCCCGAGAGGTTCGAAAAACTTCATATCGGTTTGTTAACTCACACCTGCTGGGTGCTCAACAGCGCTCTATAAATAAGTGACGCTGTTGCACGCCAACAGAAAAGTGATTATAGATTTTAAAAGGATATTCTCGTCATTGTTGAAGTGATGTTCTGTCGTGTAGTTATAAATAGTTAGCACCTTAGCTTCCACAACAACAGTCACAAAACACAGAATGGCAAAAAGTCATCATCTAGGCTAGGCTAATGGCTAGCCAAACAGCTTGTTGTTTTCAATTGTTTTTCAGGCCTACAAAGCAACTCTTTCTCAAATACAAGTGCGAAAGAATGCTACATCAGCTAATTATAAACCTTCAACACTTTTTCCGTGACATTGTTTACTTTGTTGCCGTTTTCAGAACTGAGCAATGTTTGCGTCAAATGTACGTGTGTTGACTAAACAAGCGGCTTTATGCAAAATTGTGGAGGCTTAATATTAGCTAATATAGCCTTCTTTCACACTGGTATGTCGACTTAGAGAAAGACCTGTTTTTTTGAGCCTGAAAATCGATAAACATGGGGTCTTGTTTGGCTTGTCACGGCTGATAAGGTACAAAGTATTGATAACTATGTGACAGAACATCACTTCAAAAAAGTAAAGTTAGCAGACGTAGCATACTTTCTGTTAAGTTTGTGAACGTCTGTTTTTTGAGCCTAAAAAAAACGACAAACAACGAGCCCTCGTTTGGGCAGCCATTAGCCTAGAAAAAGAGAAAAAGAGCTAATGTAGCGTTCTTTCACACTGGCATATCGTTATAGAGAAAGACCTGTTCTTTAAGCCTGAAAAACAATGAGCAACGGGTCCTCGTTTGGCTAGCTATTAGCCTAGCCTGGACAAAGACCTTTGCCTTTTTTCCTTACACCGTGCTCTGTGACTGATGTCACAGCAGATTAGGTACAAAGTATTGATAGCTATGTGGCAGAACTTTCACTTCAAAAATGACCAGACTGTCCCTTTAAACTTTAGTGCTGAATTGCATGAACTTCCCCAAAAGGCAGCATTTGGGATCTCGCTACTCCCCTGAAACACCTGCTGCAGGAGCTAACTCCAAACAACTGCTTGTATTTCATGCAGTCGCAGAGATTGTGCAGTCATTTTTTCGTCTCTGTCAGGCGAGCACGGGCAGCGCGCCACATGTGCGGCGCACTTTTAATCCCCATTTCGGTGCGTCTGCGTGTGCCTCCTCGAGGCGCGCGCAGGGGGGGGGTATGTTTCCACGCCACCAATGTCACCTTCGCGAGTGGCTCCGTTGCGGGAGCATCCTTCAGAATGAAACAGATTAGCTTTGCAGGCAGGGATGTTGATGAGGTCATCACTTCCCAAGGTCACACCTACACGTGTGCGTGGCTGTAGGCCCTGGTGGCGTTAAGGCCCCCCCCCCCGCCCACCTCCTCAGGTCCCGTGGCGCCTTGATTTGACCTCCCGCCTGCGCACGGATGAGTCTTATTGTAGTAATGACCAAACAGGCTGCCTTTTTGTGCAGAACAAAATCAATCTGAGAAGCTCCATATATATTTATTTTATAGCAGTTCAAAGTTTTGTGTACTTCCTTATCTCCTAATTGGAACATGCCACGTAGCTGTCTCTGACCACTGAAGACAGACAATTATGTTTTCATGTGTCTGTTACCAAAATATCAAGTGAACCGCTGGGCGGATTTTAATGCACCTTTTACAGAAATAATCACTGGATGCACAACTAGGACCGATTAACGTTTGGAGGCAACCCCATTCAAGATGGCCACCACAGCCAACTGGTCTTAGAAAACACAAAAACGACTATAGCACAGTTGAATTTACAGGTATTTAGCTAAAATTTGGTGTGGTAGTAGCTGAGAGCAAATCATGAAGCATACTCTGAGCCCTCCGTATTGTGGAACATCTTTGCTTAAAACTTTGGCATTAACTGTCAGCGTCAACGCTTTGCGTCTGTTAGCAAAATATCTCATGAACCACTGGACAGATTTGAATGAAACTCACAGAAGATAACTACTGGTTGTACATCTAGAAGTGATTAAATTTGGGGCAAGTCCAACTCAAGATGGACGCCGCAGCTAATTGACATAAGCCAACACAAAAATGAATGCAACTCGTTGAGTTTTACAGATATTGAGCTCAAATCTGATACGGCATTAGCAGAGAACCTCAGCAAAATAAGTGACTTTTTAAGGTTTGAGAAAAACTGCTCTAACTCGGTCATTTCTCAGCACAAGGTGATGTTCGTTTAAAGCTGACATGGAAAGTGGCGGGTGACATGCATTACTTTAAGGAATGCTAGGCCCTTAATTGTAATTCGTCAATCCTCCACACGAACGCATCTAACGATGGCATTTTTCAAATTTGAGTCGAGTTTTATTTGTCATAGTGCAACAATAGATATGAAGAAAAAAAAAACAAACAAAAAAATGTCCCAGTTTGTGATTTTATGTAACAAATAATAGCAGCTCTCATGAACGTCAGCGGGCCTTTTTTTGGTCACTGCGTCTCTTGTTTATCTGCACACGCTCCTCTCCTCCATCACTTCCTCTCGGGGTTTGTGCAACTGTTCAGCGTTAGTGCAGCCAGCGTGCAGGCAACGTACAGCAGCTACATCTGCACTAATTCCCCGTCCCCTCCGTCCCCCCCCCTCCCCTCGCGAGACGGCGAACACATCGAGGCAAATCTGGTTCCCCAGCCTGCGAAGGGGACACGGCCGGGCTTTGTTTCGCCTGAGCGTGGTTTGGAACCGTGTGTGCGCGCTCGTATGAGACGCCTGCGTCATGCGTTCCCCACGTGAGTCACTCGCACTTCGTGTAGGTAGGGGCGGCATGCTTTCTTCTCCCCGCTTTACCTCCAGCTACGCTCACTGCCCCAACAGGTTGCTCTCCGTCAACATCGGAGACGAAATTCAAAACGAGAACGACACAGCAGATCTACTGCTCCCATTTGTCCACCTCAGAAATCTCACCAGGGAATGTGCTGATGCCAGATCTGTTCTAGGCCTTTGTTTTGGGTTTTTTTTGTTGTTTTTTTGTGGTGTTTAACGGCCTGCTGGGTAATTGCAGGTGAGACATGGAGGAGATAGAGAACAGCAGTGCAGAGGAAGAGGTAAACACACAAGTGACGTCCGTGGCCGATGACTAACTCTGTCCTCAGTCCAGCGGCTTGTGTCTTTTCTTCAGGACTGCTTAGAAAAAAAGAAAGCTGCTGTGAGCTCTGATTAGCTCCAGCTATTATGAGTCAAAAAAAAAAAAAAAAGAACAAAAAGCTCGTACGCAAACAGGACGCTACTGAAAACTACGCACACGTTTCGTGGTTACAGGTTTCTTTTTTTTTTTTTCTTTTTGTTAAGGAGGAAAGAGTCTGCCATTGTGTGTCACAATGTGAACCCATTGCTTTGTTCCCATTTTTAGACTTCTTCCACCACCTAGTGGCTAAGAGCTGCAATACTAACAATACTAAACACACAGTGAAGATAAAATCTTTAACAATAATATATATATATATAGATAGATATGGTTACATTATTTTTGTTAACAAGAAATATACAGTGATTGCACACACACACACACACACACATACAAAATAGGGCAAATTCATAAAATAGCAGCTTGAAATTACACGAAGATGACAAGGAATGTAAACAAGAGATGTATGTAGAAGTTTAGAATAGACAAGAAATTAAAAAACAAAACAAAAAAAGAACATTCAAGGTCATTTTCAAGTTGGCTCTGCACGTGTTTTTACAAAAAAATCTGACCACCAAGTAGACAGAAAACAAGTGAAAATATGCAATCTTTAACAATAAGGGCACTCAGAGCTGAGTTCTCCACTGCTCAGTGACTTACTTGGCTTTTTTGTTTCTATTTTTTTTTACAAACATTATTTCTTTCAGTCAGGTAGCTTATGCATAATCATGCTGACAAAATAAAAAAATATGTCCTCCAAACACAAGCTGGAAAGTGTTCTTTATCCCGAGGTGTAATATCTGGAAAATCCCTGAGGGGAAGGATTCAAATGTTTTGGATTTAATGACAAACCGGTCTTTCGTTAATCGGGATCTCGTCCTCCTATTTGGATATGTCCTCGTCGTCACCCTCTTGTTCCGCCATGCAGCCGGGACACGGCTCCATGGTAACCGTGACGCCCATGCCGCTGAGTCCAACGGGCATGTCGGTGACGTACGTCCACTCGTTTCTGTCCGGACAGTAGCACTCAACGCTGGACAGGAAGCCGTGCTGATTATAGCCCCCTGCGCACAGACACACAATCGGCTTAATGAAGCTGGTTTACTTTGATTATCTGAACCACATTTATTCTGTTTTATTAAACAAGAGCAGAGCAGCAGACAGTGTAGTAAAAGACGATCATCTACTGACCTGTCCACCTCAGTTAGATGCCTCCTAAACATCATAAAATGATCCACATATGTACAAAATTATACCATTCAAAAGACAAATCTTAAAGGTATTAGCAAAATGGTTTACTGTGTGGTTGACTAGCTGATTAGCCTGTGAGAAGCCTTCAAGTTTAGACCAAATTTAGCCTAGACGTGTGGACATCTAGCTCTCTTTTCGACCCAAAAATGTTCTCGTTCTACAAGCACATCTCCCCCGTCGTAACAATAAAATGAACTAACCGAAGACATAGACGCGCCCTTGATGGACCGTGACTCCGTGTGCGCTGCGGCAGTGCTGCATGGGGGCTCTGGGCTCCCAGATGTTTTTCAGGATGTTGTAGCGTTCCGTCGTGCACAGCTGGCTCTGGCCATCATAGCCTCCGATAGCGTACAGGTAGGAGCTCAGGCACACCAAACCTGCAAAGAGCAACAGAGAAGACGCGAGTTAACGAAACAAAAACTGCAGTATGTTCGGACAGCGCGAGAGGATGTGCTTCCCTGAGGTTTTCCAGCTGCAAAAGTTAGAAACAGCACATTATGACAGACCACCTGTGAGCACAAGCAGGACAAAACCTCCACATGGCCAAATCTGTCTACGTCCGGCACTCGTACGGAGCCAACTGACCCAGTCCACTGCGGATCGTGTTCATGGGAGGTAGCTGTTGCCAAGCGTTGGTGTCAGGCTGGTATTTCTCAGCCGTGTTCCAGCGATTCTGTCCATCGTAGCCCCCCACCACGTACAGAGCCCCCCGGCACGCTGCCACGCCGGCTCCCAGGCGAGCCACTGACATGGGGCAAACAAAGGACCAGCGATTAGACTCTGGATCCCACCTGCAAAACAAGCACCGGTCAGCAGGTGTGACAGTTTCTAACGATTTCATACAGCAGTTACGGGAAATGAAGGAACGTCTCAGCGCCGTGGGCGTTAAACCGACGCAGAGGGCGGCGGCTGTGAGTGCGGCAACCTTCTCAGTCCTACATGAGCCGGCCACCTTTGAGTGGATTAGGCTAAGCCAGCAACCACGCTTGACAAATATTAACAAGCTTTATCTGAAAGCCAAAGAGGTTGTAGCGCCAGTGGAAGCAGACAAGAGATTAACAGGTTGTTCTGCAGACATCTCAACAAAGTGTTTACAATGTCTGTGGGAAAAAAAGCATTCAAACAGAAGGAGTTGGAGTTTAAACCACATGTATTTGTCCATGAGATGCAAAGATTTAACACAATGGATGAATCTGATTGGTTCAATGATTTTCAGAATAAAGGTTTTTGAGATACTGTTTGCCTGAACCTCTATATCCACAGTGGTTCTGCTCGGACTAGCCTTTAGCTTATCAATCCAGTCATTTCTCCAAACTGAGTTACCTACAACATGTTAAATATTTATCCTTCTTACTGTTTCTACAACCCCACCCCCACCCCCCGCAACAGATGTGAACTTCTGCTGTAAGGTCAAATTTGGAGTAAGGATATTTAGATGTGTAGCAAAAAGCTAATACCATAACAAAACTGTCACTTTTAGATGTCAGGATATTTTCTTCAGCAACTGAACTAAGATAAAATCTGTAAACAGTAAAGCTCCTCGTGGCAGCATGAAGACTGACATTGATGGCAAGTTTGTCCAGCGTGTTTTGAAAGAGCACATGTCGCTAATATCCTGATTGGCAGGTTTTATGACACGTATTTGAGAAGCCTGTCTTATCCAGAAATCCCCTGAGGTGTTTTACTGTATCTGCTGAAGAAAATAAAATGCCATTAAAATCAAATATTCCTGCAGTGCCTAGTTGTGTAAACCATCCACCACATAATATTAATTTTATCCGTGTCTTACCTCTCCACCGTGTTGTGATGTACGGAGCCCTGGGAGCCGCCGACGGCGTAGATGCAGCCGTCCACCACTCCCACTCCGACCCGGTTCCTGGGGATGTTGAGGGAGGCTCGCTGGCTCCACTGGTTGGACATGGGGTTATAGCAGCACAGAGCGCTGGAATCGAGGTTACTTTCGAGCGACAGATTCCTTCCTCCCACCTGGATTTAAACAACAGAAAAACTTATTCGACCGCCTAAACTTCTCAAAACCAAAATCGGCTGATTCAGAACGAGGTGTAGCAAGAGCCCGCCAACAGAACATAAGTCACCCGTCAGAAAACAAGGTTTTCACAAAGGGGTCACCTGTGACCTTGATCGTTGACCCTGTATAAAATCAATAGGGATCACCCTTCACACATGAGGTGTCCAGCTGTGCAGGTTGGCATTCCTACGTTAAAGGGCTATCAATTTAGAGCTAGGACAAGAAATTGTCCACAGATGGATGGACGGCACCATAACATATTATGTCCTGCCTTAAAGAATTTGTTTACAGTTCACCAGCTAATAAATATATGAATTGTCTACAGGTTTAAACTCATTAAACCAGTATATATACAGTATAGATGAGTCCAAAGAGCGTGCAGGCCCCCAGACCGCTGCAGGCAGTTTCCATGTTGGCCATTTTTATCCAGACTTTCCTCCTGGGATCGAAAGCCTCCATTGTGGACAGGGACAGCTGCCTGTATCTGAACAACAACAATAAAAAACAAAAAAAAGTCCCGGTGAGTAGGTGATTTATTCCAAGCACACATGGGCAAAATAAGGCTTGAGGGTCAGAAAGGACGGTTGAGCCATCTCTAACTGGCCCTCAACATCCTCATAGAAAAACAAAACGACTTTAAATGAATGAAAATCATGATTTTAGTAACGACTCAAACAAGATTTTTTTAACCAGTTAACAGAGAGCACTTTTTGACTAAAATAGGGCTAAACATTTCTTTACCAATGATCTTAAATTCAGAGGTTATGCTGACAATTCTAGAGAATGGTGTCAGAAGAAATAAAAAAAGACAAAATATTTTGCTATTTTTACAACTCAATATGCTAAGAGAGTATCATTGCAGTTTGATCAAACATGGCACCTTTTTACCCTTTTATTGCTATTATGAATCAGTCGTGGTCTATATAGGTTGGCCTTTTTGACAAATTTTAAAAAAAAAACCTTTAAAGTGAAAACTTTCTACAAAGTAATGCCAACTAAATAAAAAGATGTAGTGATTGCATAAATATTCATTGTCAAAGTAACTCCTAATTCAACAGAGGTCCAGCCTCCTGGTGCTAGTTGTCTCACTGTTAATGAAATGGGAATAACCTGAGGGCATTGAATGTGTCATAAGGGATTGCCGTATAGGAACACCTGTGTCTGGAAGGTCTATCCCCTGGTTAATCAGGACTCCTGCTACCATTACACCACGAAGTCTAAAGAACACGCCAAGCAACTCAGAGAAGACATTATGAAAAAGTACAAGTCAGGAAGGATTTCCAAGGCCCTAAACATCCCCTGGAGTTCTGTTAAATCCATAGTTTAGAAAAGGAAGGAATATGGGACATTTGTAAATCTACCATGAGCTCAGTTCTCACAAAAAGTGACCGTGAAGAAGGAGCGTAGTGAGAGAGGACACCAAGACACCTGGGACTCTGAGGGAGGTACAAGCTTCAGCAGGTGAGATGGATGGACCGAGCTACAACTGCTGTCGCCCAGATTCTCCACCAGTCTGAGCTTCATGGGAGCAAAAACTCAGATTAAATCTCAGCTGGTTTGCCAAACGGCATGTGGAAGACTGTGGTCAAGTGGAAGAAGGTCCTGTGGTCTGATGAGGCCAAACTGGAGCGTTTTGGCCATCGGACAAGACACAAATACCGCCCGTCACCAAAAACTCCCCATCCCCACTGGGAGGCATGGTGGTGGCAGCATCACGCTATGGGGGTGCTTTGATAGTTGGCCCTGGAAGGCTTGTAAAGATAGAGGGGAAAAGGAATGCTGCAAACTATGGGGAAATCTTGGAGGACAGGACTGCAAAAGAACTTGGGGCTTGGGAGAAGATTGATTTTTTTATTGATTTTTTTTTTTTTTTTCCAGCAAGACGACGAGCCGAAGCATCCGGCAAAAAAACCACATAGGATGAATGTTCTGGAGCGGTCGAGTCAAAGCCCAGACCTAAATCCAATAAAGACTTTGTGGCTTGGCTTGAACAGGGCTGTTCGGGCCCGACCCCCCCACGCAGCCCCAAGGCCCACTTATCACTGAAAGCTAAAGGACTCAACATAACAAACAAGCAGGTTTCACTGGATAAAAATAAACCCATATATAAAACTATTGGTAATGTTAAACTCTAAAAACTTAAAACAAAATAAAGTTTGTGATCTGCTTTGAGCCACTTGGTGACAGGCTGAAACCCTTTCTTGAGAGGAGTCTTACACAATAATGTGCAGCCAGAAAAATATCTACCTGTGGTTCCCCCCAAATGTCTCCTACAGCCTACACAACATGTCAGGATACATGTTTATCTGCTGCTGAGGACGTATGAGGTGGTACGTACCCGCCGGCCATATAGATGAGCTGGCTACCACGGTTTGGTGGAGGAGGAAGCTTCATCAGCGTCATTTCCTGAAAGATTTTCGACAGGAAGTCCTTACAGGAGTTGGCCTGGAGTTGAACAAAAGGGCAGCAGGTCAAACACACAAAACAGTTAACAGGTTAAGGCGTTACACTGAATGTAGAAGACAAACAAAGAGAAAACACTGGTTCGTTTAAAATACCGAGTCAGCGCGCTGACCTACCTTGCTGAGGATGGGGCAGGACAGAAGCTGATTCTTCAGAAACTTCGGAGGCAGAGCGTAAATATGGACAGCGTTCAGGAGAGCGTGGAGATACTGGGACCTGCTCTCCATGTCCCAGCGGACCCAGTTCGTGCACGCCTTGTACACCTGATGACGAAAATGGTTTAATATACATTCAGTAAAAAAAAAAAAAAAAAAAACAACTACAATGTTAATTAATACGTTGTGCTAGTGGTTGTCAAACTGTGGGCATGACCCGTAGGGCGTGGCGCAGTGTCCACTCCTTTTAAACGATGCAGGCGGAACTAATGTTCAGCCGTTGTTGTTGGCCCGACTTGTTTTTGCGTTACACAAACCACGTTGCCATGGCGCTGAGTGGGGAGTGGGTCCACTACTTACTTTTCAGATGGCGTATGACCTGGATGGTCGCAGTGGGCAGATCTGAACAGGACAGTCGGCTGATGACACAGCATTTAAAATTTCGTACCATTTTTTTTTTCCCCCAATAGACTGAACCATATTGTTCTTTATAAAAGATAAAACAATGAAAGTAGACTCCTTACAGACATTAGTACTGTGATTGTGATAATACGGAGGTCTTTGTTAGAGTTTTTGGGCACAGATTGATGTCACGATCGTGCTTTCCAAAGTGATCGCACATTTTTGTTTTATTTCTCCCCATTTTTGAAGAATCAGAGGTTGTGTTTTTAGTGTTCTCACAAAGTGGAGCTTCTGTTTTATTGTTCTTTCTAAAAATGTACTGTAGTCTTGTCGAGCCGAGGGCTGATCTGGAAATTTTCCAAAGTGGGGCAGGGCATGAAAAGTTTCATTACTTCTTATTAAGACGGTGCAAAAGGAGAGTGCAAAAAACACAAGTACACTGTACATCCTAACTGAAAGCTTTAAGAACCATCTTTAGCGGAAATAACTTGATTATTTGAGTTCCATGTGACTTTATTAGACTCTCACAATGAAATACAGGCTCTTATCACTTCCTGCCACAATGAAAAGTGGGCGATAAAGCTTGTGTGCGTTTGTTTTATATCTGGGTGGATTTTAATAAAACTCTCAGAAAGTAATCATCGAATGTACATCTTCAGCTAATTTAACCATATTCAGGATCAGCCGCAAAAACTAGAAACCTCAAAATGGCTTTTATTCTGTCAATTTTACAGATAATGAGCTAAGATTTGGCATGGTAGCAGCAGAGAGTTATCCCAAACACATGGTCTGAGTGCTGAAAGATCACTTGAGATTTTTGTTTAAAACTTTGACAAGCAAGGAGGCAGGCAATATGCATTTATTCATCTAGTTTTAATTTGGGTGCATTTTTCTCTTCTAGAATTGGACTATTTAGAATGATTTCACATACCTCGGACTCGCAGAGCACCTTCAGGCTGTCCTGACTGATGAGCTCCAGCAGCTGGCAGTGGGACAGGCTGAAAAACTCTTCTTCTTTGGTCACCTAGATAAAGACACCCGACAGCAGACGGTTCAGATTCAATATACTCGGCTAGCTTAAGCTGAGCGATAGATTCAAGTAGTTAGCAGGAAGAAAGGAGTACTTCCAGACAAATTTAAACAACATGCAAAACTTTTAATGATTCCAAAATAAAAGAATGTGCGTAATGTACGAGCGGGAAGCAGGAAGAGCAAAACTGTTGTCAGGTTTTATATATAAATCATTACAGCTGCATTGTTCTCAAAATGCCATAAGACTTATTTCGGCTTACCTAATTAAGACAACAGCTAAAGGTAATTAACCTATGCACAGGAAAAATGCTACAAGTTTTTAAAGGTTTTAATGAAACCATTTGACCTGACATGGAATTATCATCAACAGGGCTAGACATACACGATATTGCCAAAAGTATTCGCTCGGCTCCCTTCACACACACATGAACTTCAGCAACATCCCATTCTTAATCCATAGGTTCAAACCCAGACTCGTCCACCAGATTACCAGACAGAGAAGCATGATTCATCCCTCCGGAGGACACGTCTCCACAGCTAAAGAGTCCAGCGGTGGCGTGCTTTACTCCACTGCAGCCGACGCTTTGCACTTGGTGATGGAAGGCTTGGATGCAGCTGCTCAACCATGGAAACCCATTCCATGAAGCGCTCAACACTGTTCTCGAGCTGATCTGAAGCCACGTGAAGTTTAGAGGTCTGCAGCTTTTGACTCTGCAGAACGCTGACGACCTCTGTGCTCTACGTGCCTCAGCCTCCTCTGAGCCCACTCTGTGATTTAACGTGGCCGAGTTGCTGACGTTCCCAATCGCTTCCACTTTGTTATAATCCCACTAACAGCTGACTGTGGAATATTTAGTAGTGAGGAAATTTCCCGACTGGACTTATTGCACAGGTGGCATCCTATCACGCAGAAACTCACTGAGCTCCTGAGAGCGACCCATTCTTTCATTAATGGTTGTAGAAGCCGTCTGCATGCCTAGGTGCGTGATTTTACACACCTGTGGCCATGGAAGGGATCGGAAACATCTGGATTCAATGATTTGGATTTGGCGAAACAGTGTATGTTTAAATAATGGCATGTATGCACGCTCCTCACCTCACTGAAGTGTGAACTGATGTACGTTCGGCACGTCTCGCGCAGCTTCGTGCACCCGATCTCCTCTGCGAAGCGGGAGATGCCGATGACGTTAGCCGGCTCCAGGTGCTTGGTGAGGAAATCGCAACAAGCTTTGGCCACGTCCTCCATCTGAAACCTTCAAGGCAGGAGGGAGAAGATTACGAGAAAGCAAGTCTCTGAAACGCAAACTTTTCACCTGCTTTCGATCGATCTCGATCTCCTCCCCCCGACGCGCCGCTCCACCGCTCCAGAACGCTCACCTCATAGCAGCCAGGAGAAGATGCAGCACGCACTTCTCCCCCACGGTGATGCGCGACGTGTAGGCGAAGTCGATCAGTCTCCCCACCACCTCCGGGCAGACGTCGCGCAGCGTGACCTCGGAGGCGCTGCACTCTTTGAAGCCCCTGGTGAACATGGCTCTGAAGTAAGCGCTGCAGGAGGCCAGGACCACTTTGTGCACCTGAAACCACACAAGCGTTGAAGAAGAATGAAGCGCTGCACGCAGGGTCAAAGGCTGACAGACCAACATCCCTCAGCTGTGGAGGAACCTGGGACTGAAATATATAATATGTTATAAATGAGTAGCAGATGCATCAAAACAGTTTGAACTTGAGCTTTTCCTTTAAAGGTTGAATCGAATAAGAAGTTAAAAGACAAACTTTTGTTTTACTTTTATTGCATTTTTCTTCAGATATTTCTTGTTTTATGTGGAAAAAACAAAGTTAGTAGTAAATTTATTGTCATTAGGCAGCATTTGAAAATAACTGATTGCCTATATACATGGTCAAAGTAGTTTAATATGTTTAAAATAAGACATTAACCAAGTTAATTTTATTAAATAATATCAAAGCCTGCAACAAAATGCAACAGGTTTTACCTCAGACTGTGATTTGCCTCTCCAACAAGTTTAATCCATTTTAATTGTTTGGTTTTTTTCAGTGTTTTTGACAGAAAAGTCATCAAACTCGACACAATTTGAAGCTCTCAGTCTTTGGATTATCTTCACTTTAAAGTGGGGCTTGTATTGAGTATTTATGAAGAGTCAGTACCCTACCTGCAGCAGACAGCAATCAGTGATTTCAGTGTGGATATCTGGGAGAAATTCTGAATATTTGCTCAGAAAATGACCAACTTTGTGTTTTTTTTTTTTTTTTTTACACTTTATCACATTTGCATCAAACAGGTACTTTGAGTAACTTTTTGCAGCAAGGTGTTTTGCAAGATATGTACCAGAAAATAGAGGGCCATTTTCATATTTCCCCAATAAAACATTCCCTGGACCTGCGATGATAAATAACTTGAGTTTGTTTTAGATGGTGGAGTATTTATTCCTAAACTGTCCCTGTTCTGAGAAAATCGCTTCATTTCTCCCAGATTCTCCAAAGTGAGATCACTCTGACAGCTGTCTAACACAGGTAGGATACTGACAGCTCATAATACCCCACTTAAAAGAAGGAATAAATTAGCCATCTGCTTAATCTCCTGAAGCAAATTGGCCTTGAAGATGAACAGATCGGTTTAAAAAAAAAATCTTTAAAAGATGGTTTCTTTGTTAGATTATCTACACAAAAAAAGACGCAGACAAATGGGCATATTATTAGTTCTGCACAGACGAAGTGAGGCAAAATTGTAATTACATATAAGCCATATTAGGTCACTTAAAGTAATAGTTCAGAGTGTCTAAAGTGAGGTTCTGTGGGAAACGTTACACGTAATTATCTCACCTGTTGGAGGAACAGCGAGGAGCTAACGGCTAATCCAAGCCAAAACAGAAGTGGGTGGAAGCCATGTTTAAACCCCTCCAATCTAACACAATTCACAGCATTTCATGTGAACGCTATTTTAGAAATATTTACACTTCCATGAAATTGGCATTATGCTCGTTTTATGTCAAATTTGGCAGCAATTTGCAACACAAAAGGTACGCTAGCAGCGTGAGGACGCTTCCTGCAGGAATATGATGCTTCTGCCTAAAATAAAAGTGTATTGCTGAACTGACAGAGGTGTAAAGGTTTATAAAACGCCGTTAACGTGAACGTGAACCGCCACACCATTTCTGGGGGATTGGAGTTGTTTTAAAATGGCAGCAACCCACTTTGGACTTGGCTGTGCTTGGACTAGCCATCAGCTCGTCAATCCTGTCTGAATTCAACTCTGAGATCGTTCAGAGAGACATCCACGACAGCTAAAATTGCGCAGATAAAAAACAAACAACCATCTGAATTCTCTCTTTAAGTGGCTGAGGCTCCTCTGAAGGTATTACTGTGGAAGTTGTTGGACCCAGGCGCAAATATGTTTCTACCTAAATACTCCAGGCTGGCTTGTTTTCAGCGTATATCCCCCACAGACTGATAAACGGCTCTTTTTACCTCATCAAACATGAGTTTACAAGCATACTTAAGGCCTTGCAGCCATAACTTGTATGGGCTATTTTGTGTAGAGAAAAGGAGCTTGGGTCAAATAAAATAAAATAATAAAGAAAAAAAAAAGAATTATTTTCATCCTAATTAACCCTCCTGAAGCCCTCGTAACTAAAGAGTCCATTCGACCCGAAGGCCACGGGAAGGTTAATAATGCAATCTGAGTGGAATTATTCCGATTACCTTGAAGTTGATGACCATCTCCTTGCAGGTGACCCGCAACACCAAGTCGCACAACACCTCGTGCCGTCTGAACTCATCCATGGCCACAAAGGACCGGGAGGCATGACTCTCGACCGTGTAGTCGAGATACCCGGAGCCACGCATGGACGGAACGACGATGGCGGAGAAATCCGAGTCGCACGTGGGGCGTTTCCTCCTTAGGCTGCAATGCATGCTGGAGAGAGAGCGAAAGAGGCGCTCCGGGGGTTTTGGGTAGAAGCGACTCGCGGTCGAGTCATACAGTCTCGTACAGCTCAAGGTGCTCGAAGCTCGTTCTTATGTTACAACCTCCATTTTGCAAGAAACAGAAGAAAGTCAGTTGATATTGTCCAGGAAATAAGGCACGCAAACGGTACTTTCCATTAGTAGTGACAGGCGGAGCCAAAAGGCAGAGCAAAGCAAAACAAAATCCAATTCAACAGAACAACCCGGGATCACGCGTTTGGCAGCATCGACTTGAACCTGAGAAGACTCTCGCCCGTAAATCCCGGCTCCGACGTGACTGACGGCAGATGCGCCGGGGGTCGGACAGCTCCTCGGTCAAACCGGGATCGTTAAATCCTTCGAGCAGAAGTTACAAGGTAATCCTCTGTGACGTCTCTCAAGGTTTCCTGACAGTTTACTGTCCCCCCGTGAGGACAGGAAGAGCTTTGCAGGTGTGTAACAGAGACCAGAGGCGTTTCTTTACACCGCTCCCGTTATGATGCTGCAAAGGAGAGAAAGAAAACAAGTTTGTTACAAAAAAATCTACAGTAAATGAAGTCCCACAGATATGATTTTTTTTTTTTTTTGCCATTTTATGTCATCGTTTTTGAGCATCGCACACTTTGAGTTTCACTTCCTTTCAGCTAAAATAGTAAAGCTTTCCTGAACGTTTCACCTTTAGGAAAGAGAAAGTTTTTACTTCTGAAACCGCTACAATGCTATATTTCAGGCCAAAACATAAAGACAATTATTAACATGCTTCTGAAATGAGCGTGAAGCTGGGAAAGTAGTTTGATTTTTTTTTAAAGACAGACCCACTTGACTTTCACACGTGAGAAGGAAAAGAGATTGGTGTTTAATCAGAATAAAACGTGGGTCAAATTTACTTAGAAAATTACTAAAAAAGAAGAATGGGGTACAAGCTTAAATGTAAATAACCGTTTCAGTGATCTAAAGAGGCCATTTGCTTAAAAACAAAAATGATTGTTTATCTTATTTACACACAGTCGCCTCCCAGCAAGAAGGCTGCAGGTTCGCATCCTGTGTGGAGTTTACATGTTCTCCCTGTGCACACGTGGGTTTACTCCGGTTTCCTCCCACAGACCAAAAACATGCATGTTA
>JAOXNZ010000002.1:7439721-7452733 GCA_028566095.1 Kryptolebias brasiliensis | reverse complement strand
TAAGATTAAAGTTTGATTATGGAGTGAAATTAAATATCTGAGAGGACTCATGATGCAGTGTGGCTTCAATTCCCCACTTCACCATCTGTGTCTCCAGTTTCCCCTGTCTCTCCAAAACAAACCTATATGGTACACATGGCTCAGAGTTTGCGTGAGGGAGAGCACATTTTCCCGTCAAGTCTGTGTTTCATAGATCACAAACTTTGCGTGGAAAGTGACGCACGCAAGTTTCAGGCCCCGTTTTATGCGTACGCCAGTTTTATAAATGAGCCCCCAGGTGTCCTGAATAGTGAGCGTGATGCAACCTTGCAGGTATGATGATGATAATTAGGGATGTGACGTCTTATCTGTTCAGCACGCCACCATCTGGATCCAAATAACATTTATTTTGTTATAAATTGATAACAATCTTGCCTGTCTCCCTCATCTTTTTGGCAACATAAAGTAGTACATTTATACAGATTATAAAATACAGACAGCTTTTAAACTCAGATTCTTAAATATGCCTGATTGTCATTTTTAACTTTTCTTTTTAGCATCACTTCTGTGGCAAAACTCCAAGTTTCTCTGTAGGTTTCTTGTGTACTGACAACAAAGGCTTTCTATTCTATAAAATCAAAGTTTAGGAGTTGATTTTAGGTGCATTTAATGGTGAAAGTGGCTCTACAGCTGTTGTTTGGTCAAATAAAAGAAAGCAGCTTCGGCGTAAAGGAGCCATGTCTTGACGTAAACAAAGCGACGCTGAGCAACAGTTTCTGTTTGTTTTTTGGGAGTTTGCGCAGAAATAAACCCCTAAATGGGGCGTTTGAACGCACCAGACGCGTTCAGGGCGCCGTCCACCAGCAGAGGTTCTGTGAGGGAAAAACTAAAAACTCGCGAAAAAGTCTCAGGGATTTTGTCCGGAAGCTGTTAACGAGCCAGCTGCGGTTCCACTCACCTGGAAGCCTGAAGCCAGCTGTCAAACTCCGAGTCACAACAAAAACGAGGACCGAGTTGAACACATTGGGGAGCTTCAGTCCGGAGGGTGGGGTGGTGTGGGGTGGTGTGGGGTGTCGAAGCCGCAGGAAGACGTCCCGTCCTCTCAGGAGCCCGACTTTCGTCTCCCTGTTGTGGGGGACCTGACCTTACCGACGCTCCGGGCTCACGTCCAAAACGGCTGTGCTGCGTTCAGGGCTGGTGGGAAATGTCTGCACCAACATGACTCTGCAACTTTTCGAGCGTTGAAAACATTCAGCGGGCAGCGCGCGCACGCACCCTGAGAGACACAGAGCGAGAGAGCAGCTTGGCCAGTGTTGCCAGATAGACGATAAATACGATAAGTATTTATACGATAGTTTTAGGGTCTGTAAGATATTATAAATAGGTTTTTTTTTTAAAGCCCAGACATACGATAGTTTGGACATCTCCGTGCACAGGAAAGAAAAGGCAAACACCCACACATCAACAGAAAAGGTATGCTTTGACAGTCAAGCGCGGAACCCTCCCTCTCCTGCTGGGCGCAACTTTAGTGCTTAATAAAACACATCCCAGCACACACACACACACACACACATATATATATATACACATACACAGCACCACCACTGAAAAAACGCGCACTCTCACTCCGCACATACAATAGTTGTGATCAAAATACGAGAGTTTTAAAGCGACAGCACGATAGTTCGCAATTTCATATCTGGCAACCCTGACTCAGGCCAGCAAAAGACACGTCACTTATGTAAAAACTACAACAAAACACACACACGCACGCACACTCCTGTCGGGAGGTCAAGCTCAGCGGGAATTTAAAAACTATGAATTTAAGCCAACTTTGGTGGGAAAGGATTAGTTCACCCTGTGTTTTGCTCTAAAGAACAGCTGCAAAAAAAAAAAAAAATAATAATAATAATAGAAACAAGAGCCTTCAGGGCTTTGTGCAGGAGGCCCATTTTAAATCTTGTTTAAAGGAAGGATAATGAAAGGGCAGAACTAGCTGTAAATATATCCACACATCTTCTTCAAACAAGTGGAACCGATAAATGTTCAATTCCAGCTGGTCGTCATAGATTTCGAAAAAATATCTTCCGTCGTCATCGGTAAAGGCTTCGGACTTCCTGGAGCTCCTCCTGCCTCTGGAGGACCTTCAGACGCTGACAGGAATCAGCTGAGATGTCATCTCAAAAACAGGACCGGGTGACCTCCGGGTGACCTCCGGGTGCCGTTCTGCTCCGACCTGTTCAGACGGCTGATAGACTGAATGGGGAAAAAAAATATCTACAAAGTCACTGAAAACCACCTGCGCTTGTTAGCAACCTAATTACCCCCGCTACGTTTTCAGTAGCGTCTGTCTGTCTGAGTACAAGATTACACAAAAAGATATGAACGGATTATTATGACATTTTCAGGAAACATCAAACATGGTTCAAGGAACACGTGATTAAATCTAGGAGCTGATCTGATCAAAGGTCAAAGGTCAGGGTCACAGATCAGCCCGTGCTCTAACTCTGCAGCTGTATGACAGGAAAGTTAAACTCCACAGCTGGACACCTCGTGGGTCAAGGGTGATCACTGTTGATTTTAAGCTGACGGGGGTCAAAGGTCAAGCTCATAGGGGACCTTGTGATCTAACTATGCGACCATGTAACGGAGGACAATTAAACTGCACAGCTGGACACCTCTTAGGTCAAGGGTGATCACCATTGATTTCAAAGTCATGGGGTCAAAGGTCAACATCCCGGTTGCTCTAGCGCTCTAACAGCAACAGTGTAATGTAGGAATGTACAACTGCACAGCTGGACACCTCATGGGTCAAAGATGATGCCTGTTGATTTCATGGTTCATGGGGTGAAAGGTCAAGGTCACAGGTAACCCCTTTGTTAAAAAAAATCTTTTCTCTGCTCCTACATGTGACCCTTTTGTTTCCTCCACCGAGGAGGTCTCGTTTCTGGTTGGTTGGTTTGTCTGTCTGTCTGTCAGCAAAGATCAGGTAAAAACTAAAGAACAGATTTGGATGAATGTTCAGGAAATGTTGAGGTTGTTACAAAAAACAATGGATTCATTATATCTGGATCGCACTACTTATTAATCACGCTGTGGCCTTGGTGGAGGGTTGCGCTCTCTGAGCGCTCCTAGTTATTTCTTTGATTACATAAGAAGTACCGTTTTTTTTCTGCGCACTCTGCCTTATGATGACGACAGAAACAGAAGTCCAAAAACAGTGACGTGAGTCAGACTTCGAGTTTGTTCTACATCCCCCACACGGTGCATAAATTACATCAGTCAATAGAAAAGATTAGGATTTGACATGTTTGAACTCATGTTTGAGGACACGGGAAAAAAAAAAAAGTCCTTGTCAGGTGTTAAAAGGACGGCAATACAACCTCAGCTAAATAACACCTGACGCATGGCGCATGTCTCTGTACAGAGAAGAAAAGAAAAACTAACTAGGCCATATGCACGAGCAGTTCCTGGAAAGCACTGTTTACCTTTACCGTCGCGGTACAAAGTGCTGCAGCCTGTTTCTGTATGTGTGCTGTGAACTGTGGGCACAGAAAGCAGACCTGTTTTAGAAAGTCTGCGGTATGCTTTTGGCCCTAAACTTCATGCATTTTTAAAAACCAGCTGCAGTTTTTAAAAGGGTCCGCCATAACAGAGTATCAGGTTAACTGACATTTTCAGTAAGTAGCCTGCATGCAAGCACCATGAGCATTCAGAGGTACTAAATTTGTTTCGGCAAAGAAAGTTATTTAGTTTATTATTATTGTTTATTATTATTTAGCAACTAGCAATAAATTATCAGACTGAATAAAAGTGCAGAATTTGATGATGACGTATAGTGAGCCTGCTTCATTGTATGAACAGTATTTTATAAATGATTGTTAATGCTTTGTTACGTGTTTAGAAACTCACAAATAACTTGCTTATAATCCATTTTCAAGGGGCCCTTAACAGGAAGTGGTATTAAAATATTATGCATATAACCTCCTGAGGCCCTGTGTTCATTAGCTTTCTGCACTAGATGTTATTCAGTTCAACCTGCTGTCTTTATTCAGGGAGACTTGCTCTTTTTTGTAGCAGGTAATTTTAAGAATATGTATTATTCTTAAAATTACCTGCTTAGTGTTCAAAAACAATGTTTGTTTGTCTACATTTATGAGGTCCTACTAATCCCAAATAGCCAGGAAGTTTGAAAAGTCCACACCAAACAAAAGTTCAAGAATCTGGAGGGTGTATGTGTGTGTGTGTGTGTGTGTGTGGGGGGGGGGGGATGGGGGGGGTGACCACTGACCCCCACAACAGCCCGCTCATGGTGGCGCCCCTGGCAGTACTTTAAAACAAAAGAAAGGTCACTAGAACACAGCCCTGAGAGACTCCTGCCTTAAGAGTTTGGGATGTGGGTTCGACACAAAAGCGGAAGCGTACTTTAAAAAAGTGATGCTCTGACCATCTTTCACAAACAGCTCCTTTTAGACTCACACAGTCTGGGATGTTGTGATAGTCTTGGTACGCTCCACCCCGGAGCGCCACACCTTGCAACACTAAACACACAACGCAACCAAAACAAGATGAATTGCACAATAACTATCTCCCTTGTTTGATGTGAAGTTCCTCAACCTATCGTGTGTTTTGTTACGTGTGTCACGGGGCTACACTTGTTTCCTGACCCTATGGCTCTTCGGTCGGTTGTTTGATCTGCAGACGCTCGTTTTAACACCAAGACGGGCATATTCCCGATTTGTAGAAAAGCCTCATCTTGACTGGAGTTTTGTATAAATGAAACATCGTTCTCATTCACAGTAAGCTGCACTTTTTTTTTTTTTTGTTCGAACGCCTGTTTGAAAGTGATTCACCTGTGATGAGTCACTTAATGAAAAGAGCAATTAAAGGAGTGGTTCAGGAAGATCTCAGGTGTCCAAACGCTTCTGTAGCTACACTGAAGATCCTTGTGGGTTGTGTAAACTAAAGCGAGGTATTCAAAGCATTTCGTGGCAGAAGCATTTCGCTCAGGGCTGACAATAAGAAGCCAAAAGTAGCCGTACTGGTATTACAGGCACACGAGTACCAAGAGAACCAAGCAGAATCGAATGTAAATCATTAAACTGTTGCTAATAAATTATTTGATGAAGAGTTGTAATTATTACTATTTTACTCTTGTTTGATTTGCATTAACTCTTATAGGAAATAATGCAGAGAGGAATGCATTCCTTAGCCTTTCATGGCAGATCTTTAAACTACGACCATCTTGTAAAGCCATGTGCGATCTCATGCATTATCGCAATAAGTCACGCTCATAGTATGTGTTGTGAGGGACTCTCAGCTACTACCATGCCAAAATTTAGCTCAGTATCTGCAAAATTGACTGAGTTATACCCATTTATGTGTTGGCTGATGTTGATTAGATGTGGCAGCCATCTTGAATCGGGTTGACTCCACAAGTTAATCAGTTGTAGACGTACATCCAGTGATTCTTTTCTGAGACTTTCAATAAAGTCTGTCCAATGGTTCATGAGATATTTTGCTAACAGACAGACTAAGTTGAATCTGAATAGTTAATAGCAAACTATTAAGCAAAGATCTTGTGCAATCTGTTCGTGCTCAGACACTGTGTTAGGGATCAGTCTCAGCTACTACCACACCAAATGTTATGCCAGTACTTTTAGAAATGACTGAGTTGTGGCCAATTTTGTGGGTTTTTTTTTCAGTTTAGCTAGCAGTGGCGGCCATCTTGAATCGGGTTGACTCCACAAGTTAATCAGTTGGAGACGTACATCCAATGATGCCTTTAAGCATGTTTCATCAAAATTCGTCCACTGATCCATGAGATATTTTGCTAACAGACACCCACACCCACGCACACAGACATGGGCATGCTTTCGGCAGTGGGGGAATAAAAAATGGACGTTTCCTGCATTAACATTTCTACAAACCTTATGAGAACGGGACTCAAAATACTTAGTGGAAGCGGAACACTAAATTTAAAAACAACAACAACAATGCTTGTATATTAGGCCAAAAGTAGCTTTTGTACCAGACGGTGATTTTGATTTCAACATGTAGACGAGTGCGAAGAAGGAAACCCGGTCTGCTCTGCAAGGCTGGAACACAAGTCTATTGTCGTTCTCCAGGAAGGGAACAGCAAAGTGCAGCAGCACGGTGACACAGCACTCCTCCTCTGCCTCCTCTTCATCCTCCTCTCCTACAGCGTAAAGGTGCTGCCCTCTGCTGCTTCTGCGCAGAGGCACAACCAGCACTTTCTACACTCTCCTCTAGTAAGAATCTTTTCAAAATAAGAGCTCTGCGCTCACATTAAGTTCCCATTTCCTCCCTCGGCACGGTGCTGCAGAAAGGGCTGATGATAAAACTTGGACACTATCATCGCCTGCTGCCATGAAAGGCCGGCGATCGTGTGATTCCTTGGCCAGTGCGTTCGCGTTTGTCTGTTAGCAAAATATCCCGTGAACGGCTGGGCGGATTTTAACGAAACTCTCAGGAAAAAGTCGCTGGGTGAACACCTACAGCTGATTATCTTTTCAAGGCAACCCGATTCAAGATGGCCACCACAGCTCCTCGACGTTGGTAAACACAAAACTGGCTATAATTCAACCAGTTGTACAGATACGGAGCTAAGATTTGGTGTGGTGGTAGCCGAGAGTCTTCTACAACACATACTCCAAGAGGTAATAATAGTTAATGTGAGATCTTTGTTTAAAACTCCTGTCTGTCTGTTAGCAAAATATCCCATCAACCACTGGATAGATTTTAACTCAACTATCAGAAAGTAATCACTTAATGTAAAGCTACAACTCATTAACTTTTGGAGATAACCTAATTTAGGATGGCTGCAACAGTTTAGCGACCTTAGAAAACACAAAAATGAGTATAACGTAGTCAATTTTACAACTAATCTTCTTAAATTTGGTGTGGAGGTAGCTAAGAGTCATCCCCAACGCATACTCTGAGGGTTACATTGTGATGTTGCATTCAAGGTTTGACCATCATTGTTTTAAGATAAGAGGATCTCAGCCTAGAACAGGCAATGGCAATAAACGTCTATTACAATCCCAGTCTTTTTAAATGTTTTACTACATGTGGTTAGTCTATTGGGCCTTACTTGAAATAAAATAAAACCCTAAAAACATAAAATTCCAGTTAATGCTGCCCTACAAATGCAAAGGAACATGTGTACAGGTTACAAGAGTTTTAAAAACAAAAGAATCGCTGCTGGTGAATAAAATCCAGATTCGTCAATGAAGCTGTAAAACATTCAGCAGTATTTTATTTGATTTTTTCTTTTTGTTTTTATCTTTAAGCTCCTTTTTTCTTCTTCTTCTCAGAGAAAAAAGGTGGATTCTCCCCCGGTCGCCGCGTGTGATTCAGAGCGAGCTGCCAGCCCCGATAAAGGGCTACGCTTCATAAACCTAATCTTCAAACGAGGAGATCCCATCAAACGCAATCCTAAGCCCATCTTTTGGAGTTTAATTGCACGTTTTCTGTGTTTTTATTTTAATTCCTTCACGCTCATTAGCAGCAACACGCTGGCGCCAGATGGGAGGAGGCAGGAGAAGAAGAACTAAAACAAGGGGGAGAACCTCGGGCCAAGAGATAGAGCGAAGCACAGTTGACGTACATCTGTCATGCATTATTGCGGCGAATGCCAGCGCTGTTATCCTGGCTTTAGAAACTATGCGAGGAGGGTGTGTGTGTGTGTGTGTGGGGACGGGTCGATGGGTCCTTCAGAAAGGCCCCCGTCTGATTCCTCGCCCTGTCTGCCTTTTTAATGACTCCAAACGCGCACGCACAAGCCATGCGACTTTGCCTTTCTCGCGCACAGAAAACGAACTCTGGAACGTTAGCGCGTTCTGTCTGGTTTCCTCACAATGACACACACACACACACACACACACACGCTATCCCCCTATGAATTCCTCAGGAAGGAGTCAGCCCTCTTCATTCCTCTGGACACAACTTTTTCCTTAACAAGGTACTGATGGAGTTGACCTCCTCTTCAAACAAACCCTTCCCTTCAATCAGCGAGGATTGTGGAGCTGGGGCTCAGCCGAGGCCTGTGGGTATTACAGAGGAAATGTCTTGATTCTCCTTGATTACTCCCCTCCTTCTCCCTCCCTCTTGTCTGTCTGTCCGTCCATCTGTCTGTCTGTCTCTCTCGATCCCCCCCTCTTCCTGCCTCTCAAACATCTCCGTCTCGGCTCTCGTCTCCAGCCCAGCCTGGAGCTTTTCTCCCCGTCAGAGCGCTGCTCTCTTCTCTCTTGGATGGAACTCGTCCTTCAGTCAGAGTTTTAGGGCAAACCTTTTTAACTTTAACCCCCCAAAAACAGAAGCAGGAACTTGTTACCTGGTTAAAGGAAAAAATGCTGCGTCAGCATTCACGCATTTGTTTTTTTGTTTTTTGAAGTTTAACTACTTCGACATACTTTGCACTATTTTATCCATTTACATATCAAAACGTTCAGCTCATATTTCCCCTAAGAAATACTCTGAGAGCTCCTCAATTTCTTCAAAACATGATTCTCTTTGTAATCGGCTTCATCTAACTTGCTCTAATTTTGACCTCCTATGCTACTTTTAGCATTTAGCAACCCTTTTGCTACTATAAGCTTTTAGCCTTTTGTTATTTTTAGCTCTGAGCTAGGCTTTGGCTATTTTTGTCTTTAAGTTAGGCTTTTGCTACTTTTAGCTAGCTTTTTAGTACTTTAGGTTATTTTTCTGTTACTGTTCTGCTATTTTTATCTATGAGCTAGCTTTTGATACTTTTAGCTTCTAACCAGCCTTTGCTACCTTTAGCTTTTAGCTAGCTTTTTGCCACTTTTAGCTTTAGTTTTGCTACTTTTGTCTTTTAGTTAGCCTTTTGCTACTTTTAGCTAGCATTTTGCTACCTTTAGCTTTTAGCTAACATTTTACTGCTTTGAGATAGTGTTTTTTCAACTTTTGGCTTTTTGTTAGCCTTGTGCTACTTTTAGCTTCTGGCTACCCTTTTTTTTGTTTTTTTACTTTTAGCTAGCCTTTTACTACTTTTATGTTTTGGCTAGATGTTTGCTACTCTTAGCTTTCTGCTACGTTTAGCTTTAAGCTAGCAGTTTGATACTTTTGGCTTTTAGTTAGTGTTCTGTTTGTTTTAGCTTTAATATTTTAGTTTTAGCTTCGTCAGCAAACTTTGGAATCCACTGCTTTAATCAGATTTTATTGCACATATTAAGTTGGATTATTTAAAGTGAAATGACCAACCTGAAGCGCCGACTCACAGGAACTGCAGACTAACAAATATTCAAGGATCAAATGATCCCATCAGTGATTGTTTAGTGTTACAATGTTAGCATCAGTTCATCCTACAGCACTCAGTGTTTTTATCCCAACACCAAGTTTGCTAGAATTAACACATTTATCAGCTGTTTTGGATTTTCCCTGACCTAAAACGAATAATGAAAAACTTACTCTCCCCTATAAATATCAAAGGTCATCAACACTGTTAAAACATTGTTTTATTGAGAAATAACACCTAAAATGAGCCTCTCCTTGTTTCATTTTTAGTGTCTTTTTTTGTGTGGAAAGAAAAAGGAAGAAGACTGGGATTACAGACCTATTTCCTGTTTAATTATAAAACCTGTTTGCACGTGTGTTTATCCATATTCCGCTTGCTGACTGTAAGCCAGCTGTGTTATGTAAGCTGTTTGTTTTCAGAAATAATAAATACATTGTGATGCAACTTCCTGCCGGGTGCATTATGTAAAACCACAAAGGCGCATCATTATCTGCAATTAACACACCGCATTTCCTTAAACTCACGGCTCGTCTCTGGTTGTAAATGTGTTGCTGGTTTAGATTTCTTTTGCTGTTTGTAAAATGATATATTATGGAGATGAAATTGAGTCTTTAAAGAAATTAAGCCCTAAAAATAAACTTTATATTAATTGTGTTTCGATGATTTCACTCCTCACTGCTAGTTTAGGCAAGTAATATTTTTTTTTAATGGAGATTTGTCCACACGCTAGTGAGAAAAAAAATCAGATTTTCAAAAACTTAATTTATGGTGTATAAGTGTAAACTCAAAATACGGAGCTTTCTGAAGTTGATCCCTTCGCAACAAATGTGACCTAGAAGCCAAAACAACAATGGAGCAGTTTTTATTTTTATCCAGATATTCTTTTCTTTATAAGGCAGAATCAACTTTATATTTGTCATTATACACAAAAATATAAAGTTCATTCTATTGCCATTAAACTTTGAGTTTGCGCAAAAATCATTAACAACTGAGAGGAAACTGTAAAGGAGCTGCAATTGTCTTTAGCCAAGTGGATATTTTTGCCACTTTGTGACACAATATTTCAGCCTTTTTGTTCGAATTCTACAGAAGCCGAGATGACATGATTAGAAATGTATTTTCGTGATATTATCTCAAGAAAACAAGACAATAAATATGTTATCTTGCTATAATGAGTCACTCTTCTCAGTTAACATGTATTTATTTAGACCCATGACAGCCTGTTTTCTCTAGAAGTTATTTCAAATGAGCAAAAAGGGTTCCTTCATCAGAAATCAAGACAATCAGGCTGGAAATGATTTAAACTCAAAATGTCCCATTAAAGCACATTTATGAATGATCATCTCCAAGTGTCGTGACAGAAATACTCATTGATAAAACTGGAGCTACCCAATTTTCACCATTTAGCCTTTTTTTTTTTTTTTTTAGATAATCTTTAGATTGTTAACTCCAAAAAAACAAAACTCATTTCCTGGAAATGACTAGATCAAAACTTGGTTAGCACACGATAACAGGATAGCTACCTTGTGATTTAGAGATTTATTAATAGCAGCTACAATCGTTCTTGACTTCTGTAGATTTGGGTGGAAGGAGAAATTTATTTAGGCGTTGTCCACACGGGGAACTCAGTTTTCCCAAAACAATATTGTTATTTGTCATTTTGAAAAACAGAAATATCTTCATCCACACTGAAACACCGAAAACAACCCAAAACTCTGTAGCAACTATGCCAGGCCTGTATGTGGCACTGCAGTGCTGCCACAAACATTACGCCAGAAACAGGAAACAAGGCGTGGAGCATGAAGTTTGATGCTAAATGCTCGCTTGATGGGAAACGTAAACACAACTGGAAGACAAAGACGCCCTCAGGTTGTAGGTTAGGTTAGGTTAGAGGTGGGGCTATGTAATCCATCCATCCATCCATCCATTTTTTTTACCCGCTTCTCCTTTCCGGGACGCAGGGAGCTGGTGCCTATCGCCAACCATCACTATTTGAGAGGCGGAGGACACCCTGGACAGGTCTCCAGCCCATCACAGGGACACATAGAGACAAACAACCATTCATGGTCTCACTCACACCTATGGACAACTTTAGAGTTACCCATGAACCTAACATGAATGGTTTTGGTTTGCTGGAGAAAACTGGAGTACCCGGAGAAAGGCCCCAGGTTGGGGCTATGAAATCATTGTTTTCTAAAAGTTGTGTTTTGGCAATCTACATGAAAAGGCAAGGGGGATTTTTATTTATTTTTAATACTGTTTTAGGGCTCCTATAGCTGAAATGATCAAAAAAAAACTTTTGTGTATCAACAAAAATATTACTTTTAAAAAGTCACCCAAGTAGGACAGATGGGGCAAAATTGTTGATTTTGATTTGCAGTTGATTTATCTAACTTTCTTGGTAAACAATCTAAATACAGTTTATTATACAATATGCAAATCGCTTCTTGGGATTAGATATATTCGAAAAACCCTCATTAATAGTGAAATAAAGCTTTTCACCCAGAAAAGGCAGGGCTTATGTGGCAGAAAAAATCCCAACAAAAATAAGATATACATTTTTTTACTGCATTTTTTACTCCATGGCATGTTTTGGAGGGGTTTGTTTGCACAGTGGTGGGGTTCATGTGCTCTAAAGAAAGAAGCAGCCTTTCAGACATGAGGTTAACACTAAACATGTTCCAGGCTTGATTTTCTCACGTAGCTGAGGTTACATGGAGGGCTTCATCTTATTTATTTATTTATTTTTGGCGTTTCGCTGCCTCTCATCACGTGTTCCGCAGCTCTCTGATCGCAGCGTTTGAAACCAAAGGTAGAAATCTGCATGCGTGTGGCTTTTACTGCGGGCATCAAGATGTCATTTGCAAACAAAAACTAAAAAAAGAAAGGCAGTGACGCAGGCATTTTCAGTAACCGGGGCCTAAACGGTGACAAACGCTCATCATCGGTCTGCTATTCTTGAATAAAAGAACGAATGAAAGTTGCCGGAAAGCGCCACCGGCGCCACGAGGGTGTTCGGAAATTCTTTTCAGATTTCCCGTACGGTAACTGCAGGGCCCAAGCGGGAACAAGAGGCCTCTCTGAGCGAGGGAGAAAGGCGGACATTGTGGAGCGAGGGACCCAAAGGTCATGACGGATGTTATCCTGACACGGTGCCTGGACTCCCGCTGACTCACTGGTGCCTCCGCTAAAAGAGGACGAGCGGGACGGATTTGTATATGCCTCCACCCGTGCATTAGTCAAACATTAGTCACAGCGCTCCTCTAGACACATGAAGAGAGTTTCCGTTTAGGCTGACTCCGGTGGATTTCTCAATCACAATGTGACCCGACACGATTGCGTTTCCGCTCCCTGCTTGTCTTCGTCGTCTGCGGACGCCCACGGAGGTCCTGACTGGTTTCTCCGCTGACATATATGGAAAAAATCTTCCACGGGATTAAAAGTCGCCCTTATATCCCTGTTGTTCTGAAGAATTTTATCTAGGATTATTATCTGATGGCTGCTGTACCAAAGACAGTATCTCTCCCAACACCATAAATTCAGATTTATTTTCATGTGAAAGTCATTTCCATTGTTGACACGCCACATTTTAACTCCATATGTAAAGTCTGACTCATCTTTTGAGAGTTTTTTATATGTTAATCTCACAGGAAAAACCTTAAATGATTTTTAAGTAGGTGGCACAGCGGCGTAGTGCTTAGAGCTGTCGCCTCCCAGCAAGAAGGTTGCAGGATCTCATCCCGGCCTGGGGCC
>JAOXNZ010000002.1:7425236-7435883 GCA_028566095.1 Kryptolebias brasiliensis | reverse complement strand
GCTCAGAAGTCCCCCCCCCCCCCACCTCTGAGTGAGTCAAATACCCACGTGCCTGATATAATTTGTGAATGTCAAGTGCTTTATCTCGTGACTACAGCTTAGATCGCAAGTTGCATCAAACTATATAAACCATCTGCTGGAAGACGTTAAAGTTGCCATGAAGATACTTACTGAATGATAAAATCAAAACATTCACAGAAGAACTATTTGAATAAAGCCAATGAGGCACAGCCAACACATCTGACAATCCAATAGAAAGAAAAAAATAACAGCACCACTAGCTCAAGGCTGCTACTAAAATTAAGTAGAAAATACAGACCTGCCTGAATCTGTTTTTCTCTTTGGAATTATCGTCATTAAACCCAGGTCAGAACTGAAGGAAAAGCCTAACATTAGGTTCATAAACTGTGCATACGTTCTAATTTTGCAATGAAAAGAAACACTGCTTCATAATTCCTGCCTTTTAGCTCTGCAATTTATTCTATTGTCGGCAGCATATACTACTGTTTGTTAGCCCCAGGTGACACACCACTACAGTCACTTTTTTCTCTTTTAGGGAAACAGAACATTTATTATGATTTGTAACTATATAATAAAACCAGAAAATACTTGCAGAAAATCTGGAGCAACACTTTCTTATATTTGCAAGAAAATTCTAAAATCCTCATTTAAATACTGAATATGATGACACTTAAAGTTCAAACGAATCAACACTACAATATTCCCAGTCCACTCACAACTGCAGTTTTCCCGCCACCATGTCCGTTTTGTGTAACTGATGGGAATCCAGTTTTTGAATATTTTACAGGGGCTGCCTGCTTGCGCTTCACTTCGTCACGTCATTTGTTATCATTCTATCAGAACATTGATCTTCTTTGGCGTGTCCATTTATAACGTGACCACTGTGGTCAGCTCTTGCACCTTCTGCTGGTGCATCTTCAGTGAGAATTCATTTGTCATTTACTATGTTTGCAATTTGTCTTTACGGTTTCTCGATCGGCGACACCTACAAGCTTGCATGAGTCAGGCCCCAGATTTTCTCGGGGTCGGAGCCAAGTAGAGCGTTGTTTATCTGGGCCTACAGCCAAGTCTTCCATTAGGCCTTTGGCCCAGGTGAGCAGTAATTAAACAAGGCTGTGCTGAGTCTGCACCTTGCGTCTCCAGTGCCTCGGCTTTCACGTTATTTTTGTTTATGTTGATCCCCAGTGGGTTTGTTTTTTTCTTCGTTGGAGGTTAAAGCCATATGTCTGTGTTCAGACTTCTTGTTATGCACAGAAACCTTGCTCTGGAGTATACAATTTTAAACCGGCGGGTTTTCCGAGGTGGGTGAGGGAGAGTTTAGTGTATCACAACCAGAAAAAAAAAAAAAGACAAAACTTCATTCTCGACGTAGCTGCAGTACTGGCTGGAACACATGGATGACTGAAGCAATAAATGTACTTAAAAACTTTTTGTCAGTATCTAAAGTGCTTCTTGAAATAATGCATAGACGTTTGCTTGGCGAAAAAAGAACAACCGAAACACAATCATAGTCTCTGGGTTTTTTTTTTTTTTTTGTATTTTTTTTCTTGATAAAAACCCACAATGTTAAAGGGTGACAGTGTGCATCTGTAAATACACAGCACAGAAGATGTATAGATAAGATGAAACACACTCTGTCATCATGTTCATTTTGCATGAAGATTAAAATAATGATCGACAATGGATGAGTGTATGCGCTGAACAACTATATCAATGTCTTTTCAAAGCCAACTGAAAGACATTGAGAGCAAGAAATACTTTGACTTGGAGGATTTTTTTACTCTTCAGAGAGGATCCATCCTGCCGGAGAGCTCAAGGAGCTGTTTATTAGAGCTTCAGCTCCCATAATTACAGTTTTATTCCTGTGATAATGGACCACACTTCCTTTCACACATTGTGTTGTCATTTACAGAAGGAAAACAGAGGAGGTTTTGTTTTGTTTTTTTTCCCTGACTTATAATTGCCTTTTTCTTTGCTGTCCTTAAAGTTTTGGTTCTGTTAACGAACACATTCTGCAAAAAGCCTCTCCTCTCCTGCTTGTTCTTGCCGCCGTTTGACCTTTTTCTTTAGGAGCACCAGTTAAATAGCTCAAATAAATAACAAAAAAAAAAAGCAAATAACATCCGCTGCACGGCTCATTGTCACTAAATGTTGCGTGACTTCGTGCACCCGGCTCATCTGTGCCGACCCCCCCTTCCCCCCTCCTACTCTTCAGAAAGCTCATCTGTTGTAAAGCCTCCAGGAGAAAATGCACACTTCCTTTCAGCTGTTGCATGGATGAGCGGGGGACGTGAACGTTCCTCGAGTTAAAAGAGGAGACGTGAAGCCTTAAAGTCCACCGCAGACTGGAAAATCAGCCACTTGAGACCATTAACGTCGTCTTGGAAAAACAAAAGGCAAAAGTGTTTTCTGCTTTCCTTTTCCCCCTTTCTCCAGCTCCGACAGCCACTGTCACAAAGCTGAGCCCATCCTCCGCCCTGATGAGAGCAGCTTCTCCAAACAAATCATGTTTTACAAGCCCCTTTCCTCACAGCGAGCATGAGACAATAAACAGCGGTAATTGTGTCTCAGCGCGGCGTTTGAGCCGGGAAAAATGGGGGGGGGGGGGTTCAAGGGCTTCGCGCCACCGCTCCGGGGCGACATCCTCATCCTCAGCGCCTGGAAGACATAAACACTGCTTGTTATTCAGCCGGCGCAGCGGATCGTTGGCCCCTTTTTGGTCCACCGTATCCAGTGACAAAGACAAACAGCCTCGGCGCTCGTTGGCGCGCGCGCATAAACATGTGCAAGTGTTGCTCTCAGGCTACGATATCAATACTTCAGTGGAGTTACGCGTGGATTGTTGCCTTCAAAGGCGGCTCCGTCGTTTCAGCGACCACACAATGTCTTGTCAGCGTGCGGTGGCTGGCGGCTGAAAAGACGCGGCCCCCGGGCGCAGATTTGTAGTGGTCTGACTGAGTGTTGACGCTCTCGCTCGCCGGGCTGCTCAGTCATGATCTTTTTACGCTGCCGTCGACCTAAAGGGGGAAACTTTTCTTCTCCTTTAAGTCTTGCAGTCTTTAGAAAATAAATCCCTTTCTTCCCATTTTTTTCCTCCTAAATCCCTTTCTTTTCTTTTAGTCCCTTTTTATTATTATTGTTCTGTTCACCTGCTAGATCAAAAGCTCCTTTATTTGGCGTTTAGCTGTCAGATGAGATAAAATGATGAATGGTGATACCATCTCTGGGTTTAGCGGCCTTACTGCTTCACAAAACGCCGCTGAACTGTGGGATAAAACGGGAGACAAGGTCTTTTGCGGCAGCGAGAAACAATTCACTCATTCTCATTCTGCAGCGTGGGACGGCAGGAAGTCCCAGCTTTTAGAATTGTGAGACCTCATTTTAGGACACTTATGGTTTCCTTAGTTTTGATAGCTGATGCTCCACTGAAAACCTCCCTGCTTTGTTTTATCAAGTGGTCTGAACAAAAAGGAGATGATGCAACACAAGCTGAGGGACTTTTTCGGTTGGGGCTTTCAAAGACGCTCCACCATCTGAACCCTTAGAGCTAAGTTTAGGTTGTACTTAGTGCACGCACTGAGGAACAACATGTTTTGGCTAATTCTCAAAGCAGATCTTTTGAAGTGGAGTTCTGTGAGAAGTTGTGAACAATTACTAGCTCACCTGTTGTAGGCAGCTCTTTGGACAGCCTCAGTTTGGGAGAAAAAAAAAGTTGGGTTGATGAGCTAAAAGTAGTTTCTCACTGAGCTGCGATCGTTGGTGACGTTAAAATTGTGAGAAAACAGGCACATTTCTTTGTTACAGTCTCATGAAATTCTGTTTACGACCAATCAGGCAACAGGTCCAGGAGAGAAACCCAGACCTCCCTTTTCCCTGCGACACTCTCCAGCTCCTCCTAGGGAATTCCAAGGTGTTCCCAGGCCAGAGAGGATACATTATCCCTCCAGAGAGTTCTGGGCCTGCCCTGAGGTCTCTTTCCAGTGGGGCATGCCAGAAAAACCTCCAAAGGGAGGCATCCAGGAGGCATCTTAATGAGATGCCTGAACCACCTCAACTGGCTCCTTTCCATGTGAAGAAGCAGCGGCTCTACTCTGAGCTCCCCCCGGATGACGGAGCTCCTCACCTTATCTCTGAGGCTGAACCCGGCCGCCCTACGAGGGAAGCTCATTTCAGCCGCTTGTATCTGGGATCACCTTCTTTCAGTCATGATCCAAACCTCATGACCATAGGTGAGGGTCGGATCATAGATGGAGCAGTAAATCAAGAGTTTTGCCTTTCAACTCAACTTTTTCTTCACCACGACCAATTGAAGCAACGTCCTGATTACTGAGGACGAGGCCCCGATCAGTCTCATGGGTCATTTTGACCCAAGGGCAGCAGGAGGGCTAGGAGAGCTCCCACGCAGGTGTCAAAGTACAGCTGCCTTGCTCTAGAATTTACAGAAACTAAGCTGGGAAGGATTCGAGACAGGTTCAAGACACCCGCAACAAAATCGAGAACATTTCTTGCACAATGTTATTTTCTTTTGAAGACGTTCGAAATTCAAGCGACAAGTCTCTGTCACTCACGCAACAAAATTGAGAAATGTTTTGAGATCTTTTGGAGACTCCCTCACGAATGCCGTTTGCAAACTAGTGAGGAGCCAAGAACAAAGTGGATTGCTGCCATCTTCAAACAACTCTGACCTAAAAAGTGTCCCAGCGATTTATCCAAGCACTATTTTATAAACCTTAACATCAGCGCTACATGATGAGGCTATTCCAGCAGAATTACTCAGATGTTCCTGCCTGAAGTGCCCCAGGCTGCACCAGAGGTTCTACAGGACAGAACTGTGTAATGCAATATAAATGGCAGCGTAAAGGTTATCAATTATGATTTTTTTGGGGGGAATAGAGTTGCGTATTCTACTTCAGTCTTGGCTCTGGTTGGACGAGCTGTTAGCTTATGAATCCGGTCAGAATGAAACCCTTATTTTGTTCAAAGCGCTCTCTACAACAGGTATATCATTTGTTGACAACCTTTCAACAGAACGCTGCTTCAGATGATCCATATTATTGTTTTAAATTTTCAAAATGACACATTTATGTAGTTGGTATTGCAATAAGAACTGATCTAATATTTGCTCTCGTGTTACTCTTTAAACTAGACAAACGCACATAGGACATAAAGTGGTCCAGAGTTTTGGTTTCGATAATAAAAGTCAAGTGCCAGCCGACATTTGCTTTTTAGGCTTCAGCTTTACGTCCCTACAGTGAAGACAAGGTCAAACCTAAATGATGTGCGCTAAATGTTAACAATGGTAAAAACAGCTGAAAAGACTTTGGGTTCTCGGCAAGCCGGAGTTGTTTAATGTGAAGAAGAGTAAAACAAAACCCGAGGAGATTATTTGTGAGCCTCAGGGTGTGAGTGGAATGTTTATAAGCCTCATCTTTTAGTGTTTTTGTAGGCACCAGAGCTTAGGACCTGAAATAAAGTTAGCATAGAGACAATTATCGGGGCTGACAAACCGTCCAAGATGTCCCAGCAGTGCCTGACAGAACTATATTGGAGATTTAGTGGACTTGTACGGGGCAAGATGTTCCTAATTACAGTGATGCTTACTGCAGATCAAAGTGCACTCAGTGAAGTCCTTAAATTGGTTCATGATACTGGAAACTCTGAGAACCATCCTTAGCATGCATGGAATCCTGTGGGCTTTTAAATTTATTGTTTTTTTTACTGACAGAGAAGTTTGAAACGAGTCAAAAACTGCGTAATGACTGAGTGTGAGGCTGTCCAAACACGAGGGAATTCAGGCCTGAAACGGATTTCTTAGACACCTTGAAAGGGAGCCGAGGAATGCCGTAAACGTCCCAAAACAGTAGATATTAAGGGAACGAAACATTAGAAACCAATAAACCAGAAGTCAAACCCTGAACGCAAACCATGAGGCTGTCTTTGTGACTCAGCTTCGCTGGAGTCAAGGATCAGATTTGAGGACATGTGGGTCTGTCACACACTCAAAGGAAGAATCTGTAAAAACAGAGCTGGGATGTGAGACGTACACCAACGTGGTCACTCTGCAGAGTCAGTGACTAGGGACGAGAAGGTTTCGAGCGTCTACTCATTACCCGTTTTTTTTTTCTGTCCTTCAGATGTAGCGATTATTTACCCCCAAGACCCCGTGCTTCGCATGGGCTCCAACCTGACCGCCAGCTGCTGGGTCCACCCCGACCTTGGCGTCCACGCCAGCTCGCTGTTCTGGACGCTGAACGGCCAACAGGTGCCCAGCTCCCTCTACAGAGTCCTGAGCCCGAGCAACCTCAGCCTGACGCTGGTCGGCCTCAACGCCTCCAGGCAAACGTCGGGGGACAACCTCGTCTGTCACAACCCCAAAGGACACATACTGGCTGGCTCCTGCCTCTATGTTGGGAGTAAGTTGAAAGACTAACACCTTGAAACCACGTCGTGCCCGTCTGCTGTATCTGTCTCTGCTTCATGGTTAGAACAAATTCAAACTAATTGCAGCAGCGCACTGGAGGAAGGAGGGATACGCCGTAGAGATGAGAGGAATTTAAAGGAAATGAGAATAAAAGGGAAGGGAAGGGTTTTTTTTATGTGTCCCTGCACAGTTGAAGCTGTATTTCATGTTTAGTGTTGCTGCCTTTAGAACCGTGAGAGGCCTCGGTGAGACCACCTGTGTGGTCCACTATCACTGACAGGGAGTGGGCCGGGCGTTTTACACTCAAACACCACATTTATAACTCAACATTTATGTGAAAGAATTGACATTGTTTTGTTTCGGGACCTAAATGTTAATTTGGTGTTTGGTTATATTCTTCACGAGGAGTCCTTAACGTCAGAAAAGACATTTATTCATCATTCGTCATGTGTTTTCCTTTAAGGATTATATTATACAAATTATTCAAGATAGCATTAATTTTCGCATTTCGCTGCATTTTTAACAGTGTAATCTGTGATAAATTATCAGGTTTTTAAAAATCATTTTATCACCAGTTGTTTAGAACCTGCTGTTTATTTCTTATGTCACCTTATTTCTCCATAAAAAAGGTTATTTTGGGATTAGATTTTAAACTAGAAATGATACGATCTCATTGTGCTGTTGTAAATGAGCACATTTACCTTTCAAACTAATTTATTTATTATTTGAAGAAATAATAATGATAATAACTTTTATATAGACGTTCACTTTCTTTAGGTCTGACATTAATGTTTGCCTTCAGACAGGCGCCGAAAATAAATAAGACTCTGACTTTTGTGGAGACAAAGAAATGTAACCACAAAGGAATATGTGCAGATGTTTTCTCAGACTCAGACACACACGCACACACACACCAGGAAGCAGTCGGGGTCTCAGTCTCTGTGTGACACTGGTGATGAGGACCCCGTGTTCTGACAGATGAAGAATATTGGAACACACGAACCAATTAGGGAAAAATACCTGCAATTTCCGAGGAACACCACTAATGGGTGCGTTCCACTCCGGAGGACATGGCTGCAGTTTTGGCCCCTCACTGACCTCCATTTCCCTCCTCTTCCTCCTCTCTCTCTCTCTCTCTCTCTCTCTGTCTTCGTCCCCTCCCCACGACTCGTTCTGTCCCTCCAGTGCCGCCAGAGAAACCCGTCAATCTGACCTGCTGGTCCCGGAACACCAAGGACCTGACGTGCAGCTGGGCTCCTGGAGGAAAAGGGGAGACTAACATCAGCACACAGTACAAGCTCAAGTACAAACTCAGGTACACACACACACACATACTGCAGAATAGACTTCCTGTAATAAACCTTTCAGTCCTCACCAGTTGCAACGTTAACATTATTTTAACTTAGCATGTTGAAGAATTTGCTTCTTGGCTTTGAAAAAAGGATGCTGGGATACTTCTGTAAGCCACCAACTCAGAGCTCATAAACACCTTGTTAAATCTAACCTTTCTGCTTTAATCACTGTAACAACAGCAACACAAACACTAGTCTAACAAAGGAGGAACAAAAAGGCAACTTGTTGCTCCTAACCCTGGGCATGACAGCTTAAGAACGGGATCTAAAAGGAATAAATAACTAAGTAATTTTAAAGTACTTTAAAAAGTACACAACATAGACAACATAAACAACGAGAGCAAAGAGATCAAACATTACACCTTTTCTAAATCCCCATGCATAAAATGATTATTATTATGGTTATTTTCTAGTTTTCTTCCAAAAAAAACAACATGAAAGCAAAATTGGTAGCAAATCAAAATGCTTTATCTTTTTTGGCAGAATGCATTTTTTATGAAGACTAGGACTGATGAGAGCTAAAAAGGTAAAAGCAATTCAGGAGTCATGAAGACCAGTTTTACACAAGTTAGGACATCAGGGACAAAGTGTCCTAACTCCTTCAACAAATGTAAGCTGGATTCATTTACCACTGCAGTTTAAAAACACGGCAATAAAAACAGTTTAAGTTCTAGCCGAGCCAGCTGCATGCATCCACAGTAAATTCAGACCTGAACGCCGTTGCACAAATAAAAACCTCGTAACATGTTCAACAGGACGTTGGACGTTTGTCCACAATGCTTTACCGACTTGATTCAGCCGTTTTTGTTCCCTTCCCCTCCCCAGATGGTATGGAACAGAGAAGGAGTGTGAGGATTACCGTCACGCGCAGCCGTACTCCTGCAGCATCACCCAGGACCTGCACCTCTTCACGCCGTATGAGATCTGGGTGGTGGCCTCCAACCAGCTGGGCCGGGCCACCTCTGACGTCATCATCCTTGACATCTTGGATGTGGGTGAGTGGGAGAAGAAGCACGCTTTGACCCTCCAGCTTTACCCGCGGCTCTCTCTTCACACTGCAGGTCTTAATGCTCAAATCCGATTGGTTACTTTGCGTGGTCGCGCCCGTTACATTTTAAACGCGACCGGCATCGGACTCCAGTGTGAACAGTCTCCAGGTCCCGAAATGACGTCACACTGCGCACGCTGAGTTTACGGAAGTAAATATGGACGCTGCGAGTGTTAGCATGTGTGTGTTGATTTTGAAGCTGCTGTCCAATCGGGGCCAACTGTACATCCAAATGGTAAAAGCTAAAAGAAGAAGAAAAAGAACGCAAATGGTAACGATGACCCTTTTTTTTTTTTTGAGCTGTGGCTGCCACCTCTGTGCAGAGGCATGTGTTTGGATGCAGAGTCGGAGCCAAGAGTGGTGGGACTTTGTCTTGAGGGACCTCCGTCCTTTCATCCGACATGAACGTTCACACTGAGGTCTCTTTGAAAAACGTCTGATATGTATCCGATTCGGCACCACATATGGAAAAGACCTGGGTCGGATATGAAAAACAAATCTGATTTGTCACGTTCACTCTGCCGTGAAAAAAATTTGATATGTGTTGCATAGGGGCAAAAAAAAAAACCAATCAGAACTTGGTCACATTTGCCTGCAGTGTGAACGTAGCCTTAGGTCTCGTTGAATAAAGCCCCGGGCTTTCCTCAGGATGATGGATAAACCAGTGTTCAGGCTTATGAGGCTTCAAATCCAACCAGTTTCACTCCAGGTCATGTGTTTCCTCCTAGTAGTCCAACCACTTAAAATACTCATTAGACTCATTGTAAAACAATATTTTACCCCCTCCTGCAGTTATGACATAGGAATGCATTTTGTTCTTTGGCTAAAATGAATCCTTTTAATTCTCATCCGTCGAACTTAACAATTAAAGTAAATTAAAGGAATAAAAACAAAGTTGAAATCTTCTCAGAGCTAGCTTGCTGTCACGTAGCAATAGCATGGATATAGAGCTAAAGAGACCCTGAAATATGTCTCCCAGCAAGCTAACATTTATCAACACATGGTTTTAAGGTTTTTTAAATCCTTGTTGTATCAGTTTGTGGTTTGACAGATGGGCTAATTAACCACCAGCAGTTAGCATAAAGCTAAGCTAGCTATTTGTCATCTGCCAGCCTCCTAATTGAAGCTAAATATCTGAAGACTTAAACTGATTTAAGAAATATGACAGAGAGAATATCCTTTTAACTGACTAGCTTTAAACAAAAATGTACAAATGAAGCGTTTTTATTGTTGTAAGTTGCCAAAAAGGCAGCTCTTTTCAACATTTAGTACAAAGTAAGTACTTTGAGTATTCTATTTGCCCAGAAATACCCTGGAACTTGTACATTTTAGCTTCTGACTGAAAGCTGAAGCAGATTGGTGGCCAACACATTTATACTGCGTGTTACACATCCAATTGTTGCTCTGACTGATGGACACATGGTGCCCATAGCAGCACACTGTTGTTCCCAAACAGCAATGACCTGTGGAACATGGTGGATTCTGTCCCTAACCCTAAAAGATGGACATTTTCAAGAATACAAAGTGAGGCTGAGGCATTTAATTAAAGCTGAAAACATCACGCACAGCAATACATCTTCTGCAGCCACCTGAAAGGCTGAAACAAGAAGGATTGTTTCCAAGGTTTTATCCTGTCATTTGAACGCCAGTCTTCCAAAGTTATATAGCGTTTCCGTTTTGGCTCTAAGCCCCCTTATGACGCCCATGTGTACATCCATCCATCCATCTATCCATTTTCTTTAACTGCTTCTCCATTCCGGGTCGCGGGGAGCCGGTGCCTATCTCCAGCAGTCACTGTGCGAGAG
>JAOXNZ010000002.1:7400147-7410764 GCA_028566095.1 Kryptolebias brasiliensis | reverse complement strand
ATAACAAGAAGTATTATTCAAATACATTGTTGCAGATTAGAAAAAACAGATATACTGTAAAGGAGAAGAGACAAAGGGAAGAAGCCGCAGTCTTTAAATATTAATTAGACTGGTATCTAAGTGGTACTGATCCAACTGGAGGCTGGTTTATTGCTAACCGCTCCATGATGATCATTAGAGCGATTTTCAGCTTGTCAAATATCAGAATGAGCAACGTAAATCCTTTCTTTTTTAATACGTTTTAAATTACTGTAGTGTGTATATGTTAGCTAAGAGGTTTCCTACAGTCTCTGCACAAATTCATATTTGTCGCTGTCACACTTTAAGAGTTTGGGCCAACAGAGCGCTTTATTGAACTCGTTCACTGCATCATTAGCCGTGGAGATGCATCTGCAGTCATGAGCTTGTTCATCCTAATAAACCTCGACTGAAATAAAACTTCTCGCTGTGGGTCAGATTGCTTTCTTTTCTTTTTGTTTCGCGCCAACCATTGGCCAACCTTGGACACAAAAGAGAGCCGGTCGGGGTGCCTCAGGGCCCGCGGTTAAGGTAGGATTTCTTCACTGCTCGGTCATGAATAATTCAGCATGCGAGGCTATACGGCTCACCTGGAGAGAGCCACACGAGACGAGGATGTGTCTTAGCGGAGAGTAGACGGGAAGAGGGAAGAGCGGAGGACGAGGAGGAGGCCGGGAGGAGCATGGAGGAGGTGGTGAGGAAGCGACCAATAATCTCTGCAAAAGAAAGAGGTCAGTTGAACGATTTCTGCATGATGTGTGCGCGTCCACATGGGTTGTATTAAAGGGTTTTGCTTTTGTCATGAAATCTCTCACAGCATCACAAAGCCGTTGCTCCACACTTGTTTGAGATTTTTACTTTGTTTAGAATCCATTCCCAAACAACAGAGGAAGAGCTTTAAAATGCATAACCATAGAAAATAAGTTAAAGAGGTCCATGTGGAAGCAATTAGGGACAATGCGGGCCGCGCCGCAGAGTGGTTGGTGTGTGCAGCTCTGCCGCTCGGAGCTGGATCTGTTGCATCATTCCCATCACTGTCCTCCTCCTCTGTCTCACTCACCGCCAGGTCCTGGTCCTGGACGCTACGCTTTGCCCCCTACAGTTGGATATGTCAACCATGACTTCACCAAGCCCAGCAGCCCTGCTTACTCCTTCCACAGCCGCATGAGCAGTGCCAGTAAGTTTTACGTGTTAATCTTTAGGAAACTTTGTGAAATATTTTATGCTGAGGAGACCCAGTTTGGCAAAATACCTAGTCAGACTCACATTATAGTGTCCTTTAGAGCTTCAGTTAAATATTTAACATGGGTACTAGGATGCCTGCTAGTATGAGAACAAAATGAAGTGCTGATTGATTGTGAATCCTGTATTCTGTAGTGGTCTCTGTAGACTCCAGCCCAGGACCGAGGTACTACATTGGTGGCAAGGTTACCCGGTTTGGCAGAAACGAGTCACCGTCCTATTCCATTTCTGGCAGAGGAAGACGTATTGGGAGTAAAGGTAATCCCAAGGATCTACCCCATCTGGCCTGGGATCTCACGTTGTTCCCAGGCTAGTAGGGGTGTAAAAGTCCTCTAGCAGGTTCTGGATTGTTCCTGAGGTCTTTTCCCAGATTTTCACTGATTGCAGTCAGGATCTCGTTCTTTCAAATCAAATTTGTTTATATAGCACATATAAAAACAACTGCTGTTGGCCAAAGTGCTGCACACAACATGATGCCATCTCTCGTGGCCGTAGGTGAAGGTTGGAACATAGATGGACCAGGAACTTAAGAGCTTCGCCTTTTGGGTCATCTCCTTTATCACAACAAACCAAAGCAACGCACTCATTGGAGCAGACAAAGCCCTGATCTCCATCCTGCCATCACTCTTCAACAAGATGCCAAGATACTTGAACTTCTCCACTTGAGGCAGAAAGGGAGCATTCCACTTTTTTCCCAGTCAAGAACCATGATATCAGCCTTAAAGGAGCAGACTCTAATCCCAGACATTTCCCACTTGGCTGAGAACCTCTTCAGGTCTCACCGTTGGTCATGGCTTGAAGACGACAACAGAACCTCATCATCTGCAAAAAGCAAAGATGAGACCCCGAGGTTCTCCAGCCAGCCAGACTCCTCTCCTTGAGAACACCTTCAGATCCTGGTCATGAACACCACAAAAAGAAGTGACAAGTGGCAGGCCTGGCAGAGTTCAACCCACAGTGGAAACAAGCTCAGCATTGTGCTGAGAACATGTACACAGCTCTTGCTTTGGTTCAACAGAGACTAAAAGCACACAAAAGGGATTTCTCCACCACATACCCTCCTAGTAACCTCTACAACATGCCTTGGAATCACAATCGTAAGCCTTTTCTGGGTCCCCAAAGCACGTGCTGACAGAACATTTAGCAACTCTGTTGTGTAAAGATCTGGTCCAGTGTTCCACGACCCAGACAAAAACTACAGTCCTGCTCCTGAATCCGAGGCTCTGCGATTGGAAGGAGCCTCCTTTCCAAGTGTGATCTCCCAATAGTTTAAAAATAAATAAATAAATCGGGACACAGTAAGCCTACAGTAAATATGACTAACTTCATAGAGGGCGAGTTGCACGTCTTGACGCTTGGTGGATATTATTGGTTCTGGAGAGACCATCAAACAACCCAGATGGTCAAAACAGATGTCAATCAAAAGGGGAGGGCCTGCACAGCCATTTTGATACCGTAGTTTTGAAAGACTACGCACGTAGGAAGATCTACACAGGTTTGAACTCAATATTAAGCGGGCTGTTTAACAGGTTGATAAAACACATTGATGAAAGAGCTGCTGTCCACAAAATACTTTTTTTTCACATAAGCATCACATTGTTGAAAGAGTGGGAGTAGCTTTGTTTTTGTTCTGACATAGTGTGTCCTGATTTCTTGTTATTCTGTTTCTAGATGAGCCATTTCAGACTCCTGGACCAGGGGCTTACAGCCCAGAGAGGGTTCCACCGGTCAACGCTCAGCGCAGACCTCCAGTCTACACCATTGGAGCCCGAACACGATACCGCTCTGCGGACCCCGTACCGGCCCCCAACAGGTGCGAGCAGGAGGGTGATCGAGCCACCTGCCCATTCATCTGCTTTCTGTAGCCCTGACTTAAAACATATTAGTGAAATGGCATTCTTCTCACTAGAGCGAAAGACAGGCCATGTTAATTAACATTTAACCAGAATGCTGCTCTTCTTTGAACCTTCTCCAAACTTCTTCTCATGTAACCACAGATGGGGATCTGGTTGCAAACACAATCTCTGGTTACACAATCAAGAACTATCCTTCAAAGTCTGCTGCTGTTAAAAAACTGCAGGGCTTTGGTTCAGTTACGCAGTTCTGATGAGCACAGAGATCACCGGCAGCCTTACTTGAATAAATCAAAAGGTGTAATATTTCTGTCTTTAACCCACCAGCTACACTCTTCCTGATCTGCTGGGCTCTCAGGTTCCCCACAAACCGTCCAGCGCCAGCTACAGCTTCTCAGGCCGAAGGATGGTCGGAGCTCCCTCCGAAGACCTCGCCCGGACCCCCGGTCCGGGACAGTACAGAAGCACCAACCCAGACATCTACAGGCAGCGCCAGCCATCCTTCAGCATGCAAAGCCGAACTAAAAGAGCTAATTATTCCTCTGCAGTTCCCGGTCCGGGAGCGTACAGCCCAGAGAGGACTTACGGTCTCCTTAACAAATCCTCATCCTTCACTATGGGCATCAGACATTCAGAGTTTGTTACCCCACTTATGGTGAACGTGACTGACTGACAATGCAAAAGATATACTTGAAATCTTACTTTTTATTCAGTTTTTCCTAATACACACTTTTATAAATGTTTACCTCAACAATACGCACTAGCAATTTAAAACAAAAAGTAGAAATACTGTAACAGTTTTACCTGAAATGACAATTTTGCCCTGTACAAATGACACCCGCTAATTCCCTCATAAATAAAACATGACAACTCAGACTTGCATTGTATGTGCTGTTAAAAAATATATATATATATATATACGTACATGTAATTCTCTCCCAGTTCTAGCTTTACTTCAAATGTGTACATTAAAAAAAAGGAAATGAACAGACGTCTCTACAGTTTTGTTTTTGGTATAGTGACTTTTACAGGTGGACTCCAGTCGCTGCAGTGTCCCAGACTCAGCATTTCTTTGGTGCACACCTGGAACTGGTAGGCCCTTCCTGGGATCAGCCCCTTCAGTTCAGCCTTGGTGTTCTCAAACGGACCCAGCTGAAAGAATAAAAGCACAATATAACTTTACTGGTAATAATAAATCATTGAAAGAACAGCATGGTGGTCGAGGAGCTTTAACCTTCCAGGCACTAGGCTCTGTACACATCTAATAACTCTACTTGTATAAATTTCCTTCATTAGCTGAGGTACTACACATGTTGTGTAAATGATTAAATGTATTTGGCTGGTAATGTCTGGTTTATGTAACAAACAGACCTCTAAAGACTGAAAATCTGACCGTAAAACAAGACAAATTAAAAAAACCTAGCATTCCTTAAAGGACTGCAAATCCCCCACAGCCTTGCACGTCAAAGTTTCAAACAAAGATCCTGTGGGATTATGTGTTGGAGACGACTCTCAGCTACTACCACCCCAAATCTTTGCTCGATGGCTCTAAAATTGACTAAGTTACGGCCATTTTTGTGTTGGGTAAGGTCGGTCAATTCTGGCAGCCATTATGAATCTGGTTGACGCAAGATGTTAACCAGTTGTAGATGCACCTCCAATGATTACTTTCTGATAGTTTCATTAAAACTTGACTAGCGGTTGATGAGATATTTTATGTGTACAGGCTAACCCCTGGCTCTGCAGTGTTACTGAAGTCCTGGGAATTGCAACAAATTCATTTTAAAGCGTCGACACATCGTCATTCTCCTGTTTTTCTAAGGCTACATTTTGAATTCATACTCTGGCTGCAGGGGAGCACTTTGGTATTAAGCCTCTAATGTGAAACATGTCAAAAGTTAAGATTTTAGCTAATTTATTTTGTGATTTGAAAACATGGTGGTTGTTTGGTTCTTCCTTTCAGGTAAGGATTGCTCCTTCGTGTTTGAAGGCACTGTGAGATAATGGGGTTTGGCACGGCTGTATTTACTGTCAAATCAGTTTGAAACTACCCGTCTAATAGCTTCCTTACATCTGCTTTGGGTTGGCTATAGTCGCCTGCCTCAGCTCCGTGTCCACTTTGACACAGGGTGGAAAATGTAGCTGTAATAATTAATCTTAACCTTTGTTTCCTGAAAACAAAAGCAGAATTACTGTAAATAATTCCAACCAACAATCAAATGCGACCCAAATGGTTACAAAACCGCGCAGTTGTGAACCAAGCGGAGGGAATTTCTGACAGAGTTTAGGTAATTTCTAACTTCCACATTTGATATAAGTCGAACGTCTGGTTTTAAAATCACACCGCTGCAGTTGGTGAGAAATGCTTCTTACGTTGACAGATTTTGGGATGCCCCTGTTTTCCCACTGGTACAGGATCTGGTACTTCAGGGGGAAGATGTCCAGGCTTGTCCACGTGGGGGGAGGAGACCACTGCACCAGCAGGTTTCTGACATTATGAGGGGAAACCTGGACATCAACCGGAGGATCCGGTTTCACTGCGAAAGGACGGGGTTTTATTGATAATCACGCACATTAATGTTGGGTGGACTTCCTTTGAGGGGAGTTTGCTGAAGGTTCAGCTCTCACCGATATCCTCCAGCATGAAACTTGTTAGATGAGAGCTGCTTCCGGCGGAATGAACTGCTGTGATGTTGATGATGTAGTCGGTGAGAAGTTTCAGGTTGGGCAGGTGACAGTGCCAGAGCTGGAGGAAAAAAATGTACAGAAATCAGGTCTTCATACATATTTATTACCTGCCGCAGAAAGGTGTGTGCGTGTTTGCATTCATGTGTCTGTCTGTTGGCAGAATATCTCATGAACTACTGCGCAAGTTTAAGTGAAACTTGCAGAAAGTAATCACTGGACGTCCGCCTACAACTGATTAACTTTTGGAGCCAACTCAATTCAAGATGGCTGCCACAGCTGACTGACCTTAAATAACACAAAAATTACTACAACTGAGTCAGTTTCACAGATATTGCGCTAAGATTTGGTGTGGTTGCAGCTGAGAGTCACCCACAACAACACATACTTTGAGTGCTGCTCATTGCACAAGAGCTGAACATAAAATTTAAGCATTAACTGTTGGCGTCAACCCTGTTTGTCTGTTAGCAAAATATCCCATGAACCACTTGATAAATTCTTTTGAAACTTTGAGAACCCAATCACTGGATGAACTTCTGCAACTAATTAACTTTTGGAGTTAATCCAATTCAAGATGGCCACCACAGCTGATAGACCTTAGCAAGCACAAAAACGGCTATAACACAGGCAGATTTACAGATATTGAGCAAAAATTTGATGTGGTAGTAGCTGAGAGTCATTCACAATACATAATTTAAACTCTGGCACAAAAGACTGCAGGCAATATGAATTACTTAAGGAATGCTTGACCTTTAGGTTATATAAAGTATTTTATATACTGAATGAGTATTTTATTATGCTACACAACCAGTGAAGAGGAATGATATAATTGTTTGCATTTTGACATAACTCCAATAAAATTTATGTCTCTTTGAGAAGAAAATTAAAGCTATTTGAGCCTCTTCAGCACAAAAAATGGAATTCTAACTATGACCAGTAATGAATACAATTAATCAGCATGTGGTGATATTTAACGGTGCTTTTCAGAGTCACGTGACAAACTTGAAGCTGATCTGTTTTTCCTTTTACGTTCGCGTCCCCAAATTAAAAGTCTAATGCTCTTCTGTAAATAAAACCCCAGCTGTGTGGACTCTGGACGGGCCCTGCTCTGCTGGAGGTGGAAAGGTGTGGGGCACCTGCTTGGAGGCGGACGATGCTTCTGCGGTCAGAGCGGAGGATGAAGATCCAGGTGGGGTGAGATGACAATGCTTGGTGCTCCCGTCTCTGTGCCTCTCGCTGTCCGACAGAAAGACAAATGTTGCTGAATGGAGCCCGTTTTACTCCAAAGGGCTCAGAGCGAGGTGAAAGCGCACAGGTTTACCTGTAGGTGGCGATGTAATGAGTTGGAGGGGAGTGGGAGGGCTGGGGCCAGGAGCAACGCGTCACATTTGGATAGCTGGAACACCAGCAGTGCACCATGGGAGTGGAGGGTGGATCTGAAAAACAGCAAATTGCATGTTGTCATTCAATGAGCATACCATGAAATAAACGCTCTAATTGAAATTCTTGCTAGTCCAAAGTTTAAAAACAACTTAAATTGTTGAAAAGTTAAAGCAGTTCTTGTATAAGCTGTTTTAGAAGCCTTTACAGTTGAGCATCACACGGTTGTTCCAGCAGAAGTGCCCCAGGCTGCAAGAGAAGCGCTACAGCTAGCTGCTGCTATCATTTGAACTTACAAATTACCACAAAACTCTGTGGAAATCATCATTTGTGAAATTTAAAACCGTGTAAACAAGTAGCTCGACTGAACTGCTGTGATGTTTTTGAGATTCGAGTCAATCTGATTTGGTCAGACTAGTCATCAGCTCTTCGGTCTGGTCAGAATTAAACTAGTCCTCTAAGGGGAGGTTGTTCAAAGAGCTATCTACAACAGGTAAGATATTCTTTGCTTATTACCGTTCTTATTAGAACAGAACTGATTGCTTCAATCATTCATTTAATAATTGGATCCAAAGCCAGTTAAAACTGAAATGTTTTCTTTTTAGTTCGGACATCTCTATGTACTGAAGACTACTGGTTCTCAAACTCGGGGTCGAGATCCCGTGCTGGGTCAATTAACACCACCTGAGATAATCTTCAGAAATCAAATTATAAATTGCTAACAGCATATTTTCACCATACATTGCATTTTTTAAATTATTATAATTATTACCATTTCAAATAATAAGTGCAATAGTCCTAAAAAACAAGTAGTATCCCAACTCCTAACTTTGTTGGCATTATGCTTTATTTGATCAGATTAACCAAGTTTGAACCCTTAAACTGGATATATCTGGGGTCCACAGCCGCTGCTACTAATATTTTGTGGGCCTGGAGCTGAAAAGTTTGAGAACCACTTAAATAAAAACGTGACTGAAGCAGTAATAACTTTTTTTAATGTATTTTTCAGACCTAAAATGGAAAATCTGGACATATTATGAGCTAAAACTGAGATTATTACATTTTTGACTTTTAAACACCCTTCAGAAACTCTGCTATAGTTCGGATAAAATAATACATCAGACAATTTTTACACAAACTCATGTCTCCTCCTGTCCTAGTTGGGACTTGTCATCGTTTTTCCTGGGCGTCTGTCCATAACAATCGGCCCAGATGAACTCCTGAGCCTAAAACAAAGTCCTAAACCACAAAACAGCATCAAGAAAACTGATCCCCAAAGGTCCTAGAAATGCTGGAGCCCAGAGGAGCTTTCCTCACCTCCTGATGACACAGTAGCTCTCAGCAGGTCCAACGCCTGACCTCCCAGAGCAGAAACGAGGAGCGCCAGAGTGGCGCACACGCTGTCAAACATCACCGCCATGCGCCTTTGTTTTTATTATTATACGTCAGGTTTCAGACAGTCGCTGCTCCCCTCTGAGCGTCTGAGCGGCAGCTGCTCGGGTTTTTAACACGCTGAGCTCATAATGAAACAGGAACAGAAACAAAAGGTTTTCATCCTGCGTCAAGTTTCCTTACATCACAACTAGAGTTGGTGTCACACGTGCTTTATTACTTCACAACTTGTTGGCTTTTTTTTTTTATATATATAGGATGCTTATTTTACATGAAAGGAGTAAAATACCTGAAGAAATCCATGACTGATATTAGTTTTAAAAACAGTAAACAGGCAGGAAAAAACTCCGGTTTGGGCTCTCGGGTACTCTCCTCTGTGTTTTGTGCTCTTGGCTGCCATCCAGGGACCGTGTGAAGCAGGTACAGCTCGAATAACATGTTTACATAAAAAGGGATAAATGCACAGCACAGTTTGATGTTACACTTTAATGTCCAGACTTTTTCCACATCCACAGTCTTTCAGAGGTGTTTAAAATGGTCTTTGTGAGGCCATGGCAGCCTCTTAGGGCTCCATCTAGAGAATGAGGGGCTGTGGATGTTCCAGGCCACCGCTGGGGCCCCGTCTTTGTGGACACCAACACCGTGAAGTCCCCCTCCGGAGGTCCGCAGGGAGGTCAAGGCCTTACTGATCCAGTTGTTCTTGGCATCCTGGAGGTCGTTGGCCAGAACTCCCTTCTGGTGCTCGAGGTCCTGGAAAACCAGCACAAGAATATGATGCAAAACTACCCTTAATACAAGAGCATTTTGACAAAAATAAAAATAAATGAAACTAGCATATTTCCCACCACCTTGCATGCCAGAGTTTAGGCAAACATCTTGTATGATCCTTTAGCTTTCAGAGTATAAGTTGGGGATCATACTCAGCTTCTACCACACCAAATTTTTAGTCATTTTTGTGTTTGCTAAGGTTGAATAGCAGTAGCAGCCATCTTGCATCAGAGTTTAGCTGTTCAGGTTGTCATAAATTAAAACTATGATCAGATGAAATAAGCAAAAAGGTTTTGTAAAGAGCCCCAAAGGAAACCCACTGTTCATTTCCTGCCTTTATCATCGCCTCTTAACGAAAACGATTCTGTCATCTGACAGCTGGGGTCCCTTCAAACTCATCGGATTACAGATTACTAAAGCAAAAAAATTCCGCTTTAACGTCACAAATGAACTTTGCTGGAATCTAGCCACATTTCCTGTAATCCACATTCAGTGCTGTGGGAGTTGTGTGGTAAATTAAGAAACTAAACTTCCTCAATCCAGTTTCTCATTTTTTGAGCTGCAAGTACTTATTTCTTTTTCTCTGACACATGCCTAGGGACCCTTGTATCTGCAGGAGGTGATATGAACCAACATTCCTTGTGCCTACAGTAGGAGTGGGAATCTTTAGGCGCCTCACGACTCAGTTTAATTATAATTCATGGGGCTGACGTGATTATAAGACGATTCTCAGTGCAAACAAAATGGTCAGGCATCACCTGGATCTTGCACTTGGCCTCCACCATTTGCAGCTTGGTCTGAGCCAGTTCCTGTTCCAGCTCCCTGATCTGAGCCTTCAGGGACTCCTTGGGCTGGTCCTCCCTCATCGGGTCCGTTTGCTGAGGAGCTCCCCTGGCCTCCTCCCGGCCGTGTCCAGTCTCCTCTGTACCTACAGCCTGCTCGGTGTTTTCAGAGTTCTCCTCCACAGTGAGTGGCTCTGAAATGTGCCGACAGCTGGGACAAGTCTTCATGGTGTTCTGCAAGATGAGAGCCGATTACAAGGAGCCGTAAAAATGAAACAGATTACTCTTTTTGCTCCTAATGTTTGCTGGTTCTTGTTAGAGTAGTAAAGACCTTACAGGTGACAATGAAAAAGGGTTTCAAAAATGTCACCTTGAGCGCATCCAGCTCATCTCTGTGAGCTGCCTCCTGCCTCTCCAGACGCAGTGTGAGCTGAGAGCAGATCTGTAGGAAGGAAACATCCGATTTGAACTCCATTTGGCTAAACCCCCCCCTCCCC
>JAOXNZ010000002.1:7386502-7399098 GCA_028566095.1 Kryptolebias brasiliensis | reverse complement strand
CAAAAGGAAGGCCCCGGAAGCGAGAAGGGCAGCGCTATTTGCGTGTGGGGCGGATTACCCCCCCTCCCCCCCTCCATCAAGCCTGCGTTGTACTCGCATCTGCTTTAATGCTGCATTGCCGTGAATGACCTGTTTGTAGTCCGCAATGATCCCAGAGGACTTGCTGATCTCCTGCTCAGTTCTCTCCAGCTCCCTCCGAAACACTTCCTTTAGCTGGAAAAAGAGACTTTTAAACTTGTTTTCCTCGCACCTGATTAAAGTTACGTAACAAAACAAAAGCCTGGTATTCCTTGATATGATCTTATGCTCGTTCTTTTCACTTTCAGCTACTACCGCACCAAATTTTAGTTCAATAGCTGTAAATTTGACTGAGTTATAGCCATTTGTGTGTTTGCTGTGGCAGCCATCTTGGATTAGGCTAACTCTAAAACTCAGTCTGTTGTGGATGTACATCCACTGTTTACTTTCTGAGAGTTTCGTGAACATCCATCCAGTGGTTCATGAGGTATTTTGCTAACCTGACATTTTCACACAGACAAAAGCATTATTGTTACCATGGCAGCTTCTTCCTCTTTCCCTCTTTTCTCCTCTTCAGTAGCTTGCAGTTGTTGTCTGGTCTGTAGGAGCTCTTTGGTGAGTTCATCCACTTTGTCCTCTGCCTGCAAAGACACAATGATTTTACTCGGGATATAATTCTGGTCTCTTTATGATTCAGTTAGGCCCTACAGAAATGGCCTGCATGCAGAGCTACACATGATCCTAGATGTTAACAGTGGAAGCATCAAGGCTGTTACATTTTTGGCAAAATTAGAAATATTAGGGATGCCCCGATGCCAGTATGATCGGTTCGATAAAAGGTGTTTGCCATCAATCTACACCATTCTGAGGGGAGGGGACTAAATGGGGAGTGTGGAAATGACCAGAACTCACTGTGGTTATCAAGAGTCTTCCACCAGAGTCACTGATGAGCGTGAAAAGCTGCTTAACAGGCTGCTTAATGAGTAGGAGCGGCTGACACAGTCTTCCAGGAAGATTGGGGCTAAGCTAATGCTAGGTTTATGCTTCAAAACAGTGACTTTCCTCTCGTGCTGCTGTCTATTGCCTTATTGGTGTTTTAATATTGTTTATTTTTCAGCTTTTAGCATTTTTGTTGGGTAGGAATAGTGCCTCTGAGGAGCTAAAATGACCATTAAATGTGATGGACATTTTTAGTGAAATATTTTAATGGGAAAAAAATGTGTTCAAAATTTGAATATTTGACATACAAATCACCTGTTGGAACGGATTAAACTTGTAGTTAGAGGTTCTAGTACTTGTATCAGTATCAAATCTAAGTACTTGTTTGAAAGGATGTGGTATTGGTGCATCCCTAACAAAGCTCCACTGTAGCTCCTTGTTGTTCTGATTAAAGTTGGGTTTTTTTTGAAGGACAGTTTGTAATCGTACCGTATCCAGAGCGCTCCTCAGAGCAACCTTGCTGCTGATCAGTCTGTGGGCCAAGCTGTCATTTTCCTGCTCCAGGCGAAGACTGGCCTGCTGAAGCCGACGGTTCTCCTTCTGCAAAGCACAGAGAGCCCCATCAGGGATCTGTAGCTGACGAATGGGAAAACAATGTGAGCGAAACGGGGGCGACCTCTGACCAGGTACTTGTCCAAAGGGTCTTCTTTATCGTCCATCATCTGAAGCCGGCTTCCCCGGAGTTTGGCTTTCTTCGTGGGGACCTGAGGAGACGAAGCTGATTTAATATTACAGCAACGTGGAAAAGCTGTCATTTCTGACGGAGCTCAAGAAAGCTATCATTCCCCCAGCAGATTTATAGGATGTCGGATAAGCTTGACAAATCAAGAACAGGCCTCAGAAAGACATCCAAATAGGCATAAATCAAAGATAAGATAAAGCTGAGTACACTGGGGGGACATGGTAATCTACAACGAGCTTGGGAATTTATAGAGGAGGGGAGGTTTTTTTTTTTTCCAGAAAGCATGAAATGAATTGTCCTATCTTAAACATCTAAAACGAACAAGCAGGATCCATTTCGCTTTATCTCCGATCAAAGATCTGTCTCGCGGAGGAATATGTTTTGTGTTCGGCTCATGCTTGTCATTGCCTGTCAGTAATGGCTCACGCAAAGAATGCAGAAAGACCTTTTAAAGAGAAGTGTGCTGAATTAATGTGGTGTGTCTTTTTGTTTTGTTTTGCTTTTTTTTTTTCTCCCTTCCCTGTACAGGCAAACACAAAACAGCAGTTTGGAAGCCTCACTTTTCAGGTTGTGCAGCATTTTCAAGTCAAGCCAGGTTACGAACCTAGAGTGCTCGAACAAAACGGAAAAAACAGGAATTTGTTGTTTATGTTTTGCCGGTTGTTGTTGTAAAAGCTACGCAGCTGATTTAAGGTCCAGCTTTTCCTGAAGCAATGCATATCCCCCCGCCAAGTGTTTTAAACTAAGATCATCTTTTGCTCAGAAATGAAATTTCAATCTGTTTCAGTCAAATCTCGAAAAAAATAAATAAATAAAAAAAAAAGTTATGCACGCTCTTGTGAGATATCCCACGATGTCACGCTCAGAGTATGTGTTGCGAATGACTCTCAGCTACTACTGCATCCAAATTGAGCTCAGTATCTGGGAAATCCACTGAGTTATAGCAAGTTTTATGTTGGCTAATGTCAGTTAGCTGTAGCAGCCCTCTTAATTCGGATTAACTCCAAAGGTTAATCTGTTCTAGATGTACAGTCAGTGGTCCACTTTCTAAAGGTTTCATTCAAATCTGTGCAGTGGTCCATGAGATATTTTGCTAACGGACATAGAGGGTTGACTCCAACAGTAAATGGTAAAGTTTTAAGCAAAGATCTTGCACAATGAGTAGCACTTGGAGTATGTGGTGTGAATAAGTCTCAGCTACAACCACACCAAATTTTTTGTTGAAATTTAGTTTCAGTAAATTGTGTTTAACGGTTCATGAAACATTTTGGTGACAGATGCACGCGCACACACACAAGCAAAAGCATTTTTTGCCCCCTCGCTTACTGGCAGGGGATAAAAAAAAAAACTAACATGTGGTCCTTTAAAATCAGAAGTAATTGTGTACACGTGAATAAATCCGTGCAACAGCGAGTCTCACCCTAAACGTCGGGCCCGTCTCGGCCACCAGACAAGCAAGGATCTCCTCCTCGCTCATCTGTTCGATCACTCGGGCGTCGTTGGCCATCACCATGGACACCTCCTGCATCATCTCGCCCAGATCCCCAGCCGCGCGGGGCCCGCTTCCGCTCTCAAGATGCCGAACAGCTGGCGCACACGAGGCCTCCGCTTCAAAGAAAGCAGAGAAAGCCCACCTGCGGGTCACCTGTAAAAAAACAAAACAAAAGAAAAAAAACACAGCTCGGAGAGGTCGCCTCGGCTTTACTCGCAGCGAAGGAAGCTCTGAGGAGCGTCAACACGAGGCGTCAGGATAAAGTCCAAGTTATCCAGGAAGACAGGAAGCTGTTTCTAGTCCAAAGGTGAGCAGCAGAAATGAACCCTAATAGGTAATCTGTAGCTCACAGGCAGAAGCCACACACAGGTGGAGTACGGAGGTGTGTGTGTGTTTACAGGTGTTATGGGCTGCATCAGGTTCAACAAGGTTTATAAGCAACGTGAAAGAAGGTGAAAGAAAGGCAACTTTGAACACACCCACAAGCGTGATTAACATTCTGCATCTCCTCACCCGTCTTTGTCCACCGACAAGCCTGTTCCTAAGCCTTTATATTCCAAAATTAATTCCCCCTGCTTGGTTTTTGACTTATGATCTAATGAGACTGCACGTGTGCTTTCAAATTGTTCTTGTTCACTCTGACTCAGATGTTCTGCCAACCCCCGTTAACGGAAACGGCGGCCGTGCGTGTAAAGATGTGGCGTTTCGCGATACGTCACTCGGGGGCGTTGGTGCAGAGGCTCCATTATCGTCGCAGGGCTACAAGCAGCCTGACGGGAGAACAAACAGGTCCGGCAGGTAAAGCAATAAATACCAAAAGAGCGAGAGAGCAGGATATCAGGGAAGCGCCCTAACCCCCCACCCCCCCACCCCCCGCCTCCACTTTTTCCTCCAGTCCCTTCCAATCATCATGTCACATGACTGCTCTGTTTTATTTCTCCCAGGTTTTACTTCCCTTGCTTAATCTTCAGTGAGTGGGTGTTTTTCACTTCTGTCTTTGATTTCACTCAAACGTCTTTTTTCTTCTTCTTCTCCTCCTTCCTCTTCCTCCTCTGCGGTCACCACTTCTTGTGCCGCGCTTTCCTTTGCTCAGCCGAGAAAACGAAGATTTCAGCACGCCGTGCATCGTCTCTGAGTCACTCTGGGAAAAGAAAAGAAACAGAAAAAGACCCAGAAAAAAGCCCAGGAAGACACGGAAACATTTATTTTTGCTCAAAAAAAAAAAAAAGAAAAGAAAAAAAGGGGGGGAACATTTTGGTGAAATATGGTGGGTTTTTTTCTTACCGTGCGAAGGCGTACCAAAGCAATAAGGCTTAAAAACAGAACCAAACTATCAAAAAAAGCACACAGTGAGGCTTATATTTGGTTAAGTGAGAGTATAATAGTTAGCGTTAGCTTTGAAAAATACCATAACAGTTTATAAAGATGAGTTTGCACACACTCCTGAACAAAAAAAAAAAAAGCAATAAAGCTCTGTGGAAATGATGTGATATAATAATATTGTGAGGAAATACTGTATCATAAATACGCTCACTGACAAAAGAACATGTAAACACCCAGAAGGAGTGGTGGAAATTAAACTATGCATTGAATGGTCACGTGTACACCATTGGTCCCATGTCAGTGGGGTGTGGTCCCACCTCTGGTGTGGATAAAAGGTGATTCCATGCAGAATGGAGTCAAGCAGACACGGATCCTTGCAGCTCATTGAAATTCGCTTCTCAAGAAAAATGATTCAGTTAAAAGTAGTTGTCTAACGGAGAGATTTGTTGGTGCCCTTAAAGCATTATAGTTTCAAACTAAGTGTTTGACCGTAGTTAGCATCACAGGAGCCGTCAAGCTCTTTTTCACATGATCAGCCTGTTTATATTGAACAAACAGCCACTGGGTAGTTTGGTTTGGATATCCATGAAGGGAAAGGCTACAAGACCATCTCCAAGCAGCTTTGTGTTCCTCTGACCGCAGCTGACAAGATTCTATAAAAGTAGAAGGTTCACAGGACTGAAGCCAACCTCCCATGATGTGGGAGGAATAGTGAGGATGGTTGAACAAAAGAAAAGGGAACCATCCTAAAGCATTTAAGCTGAAATCCAAGGCCAAAATACGTCACTTTCTGATTGCACCATCCGTCCCATTTTGAACCAGAATGGGCTTTATGAAAGAAGACCCAGGAGAGCTCCGCTATGGACAGAAAAAAAAGCCAGACAGGAATTCACCATAATGCACGTTGACAAGCCCTGAAGTTTCTGGGACTGATGAGAAAAGACTGGACCTTTTTTGGCTTCAGTCACATCAGTTGTGTGTGTGTGTGTGTGTTTTTATTATTATTATAGTGGAAGGGCACCAACAAATTTAACAAATCTAACCCATCTGCAGAAGTTGTATTCTCTCCTGCAGGAAGTTGGCCCACAGTTAACTGGCCCTTGAGACCTGGCAGACCAGCATGGGGGGGGGGGGGTCACATACCGTATGCTGTGCGGGGAAAGGGCATCGTCTCGTTGACTGTGCCAGGGGGGGAAGCGTGCAGAGGCAGGATGTCACTGATGTAACACTGCCATCAGGGTCCCACAAATCACTACCAGAAGTGACCTGATGTTGAAGCCAGAGGTAACGCTGCTGTCTTCCCACAACGTTTGCAGGAACAGCCCTCTCCCCTCAGTGCAGCCATGCTGGTCAACAACTGTAATGCGGGACCAAGATTCATTGCAGAACATGATGCGACAACACACATGCCTCTGAGGTATGGCACCTCCCAAATGCAGCTGTTCCTGTTTTGTAGGTAACGGCAGCCCACACATGAGGCAGTGAACCTGTAATCTGGCTGATGCCAGTTGTTCAGACACCATGTGGCTTGACACAGGTGTTGTAGAGAGTCCAATATCTGTATCCAGATGGCAAATGTTATGGGGCTCTGTAAAACCTGGTGCACAATTTGGCAATCTTCTATGTTTTAGGCAGCTGCTGAAACTGTCATTCGTGGGTGCTCTCACTACCTATTTTTTCCCCCACTGTGACATCTGCACGCCCCACATCCTGGATAGTTGCACGATATGATACAATATAATACTGTCTGATTCGACGAGGCGTCCTTTGTGTCTGGTGACCTTCACTCGCTGCTCTGACTGACTTTTGGTCGCTCTGACAACTGCCTGATAACATTATCACGCCGCATTATTCGCCCTCTGGTGGCCGTTCTGCTTCTGACAGCTCTTTGCAAATCAAATCATTTATATACCCATCGCTGGCCTGAATGTTGACCAAATTACAATCCGATCTAAATCCGATCGTTCCTTCTGGGTGCTTAACTTTTCTTTGTCAGTAAGTGGAACAGAACTGCTGGAAAAAAGTGCTAAAAGTACGAGTTTATAAATACAATAAAATTGTGTCCAAGGTGAATTCCCATCTCTAAATGTACATTTATTGTGCCTTCCTATTCTCTTCCTGTCAGAAAGCACATAAACACAAAAAATACTAACTTAAAAGTTCACTATATGACACAAGAATTTTAATATTTTCACAAAACTCCAGACAAACGCTTAAAAATATATAAATCGAGGCATATACTATGCAGTAACACTGCATCGTGTTACTGTGCAGATAAGATGGCTTCTAAATCAGCAAAATCTTGTACATAATCCATGTTTGTCACATTGTTAAAATCAAGGGAATTCCTCTTTTCATCCGTCTGCATTTGTAAACAAGAAACAGTTAAAAACACACCGACTCAAACGGAAGACACTGGTAGTTGGTAGTTTCATTACTATTTACCAGAAAAGACATCAAAACTTTTCCAGCAGGCTGAAAGAGGACTCTTTCAGAAACTTGCAAGCTGCACAAAACTGCTTGAAAACTTCCCTTTCTCTCTTTATGCATCACTTCTGGACAAAGTTCTAGTATTAGTTTCTATTACTAGTAAACAACTAGTGCTGCTAGAAAAAGCCTTAGCCCTCGTGTGCTGTAAGCTGGAGGGTGGAGGGGGTTTACACTTGCATTTGCAGTTTCACTTAACATCAGACTGGGGGGAGTGGAAAGAAAACTGAAACTAAAGTAGCGACAATGAGGGAAGTCCTTTAAAATCTCTTTCGTTAAAACAAACCGTGCGTCTTAACTTTAACCTCTCAGTTCACACGTGGTTTTGTGAGTGGGGAAAGTCTGATACTGAAAAAAAGAAATCTAAAATTTGGCTAAAAGAGAGACGGGGGGGTTTCTGTGGTTATTCCTGAATGTATTCTTAGACAAGCAGATGAACAAGTGCATCAAATATATCCTGCACTACTTTCAGAAAACCTCCAAAACTTCATTGACAATCAAGACATAACTCTGCTGGCGAAGGAAGCCCATTATATATATTTAGCTCGATACAGACACATAAGCCCCGTCAACACCATTCTGGGTATTTTATTTTTAAAACAGATTTTCTGCTGTTTTCACTTCCTGTCCACACACAAACTGAGTTTTAGTTTTTTTTTCTCCATTAAACTGGTCATGTGTTAAAACCTTTAGCCAAGCAGAGAATGTTTTTTCTCTGTATTTTTAGATGTCGCTAATGTGGACGTTCTTGCCACCTAGTGGTGGAGCACGGGTATTTCGGCGTTTTTGTTGGAATGTGTGGACGGAGAAAAAAACAAATATGTACTAATATATATATATATATAAGTTTAGAAAAACACCTACAGTGGGGCTATAGACTGCAGTATTCTTAACTTTAAGGTACCTGAGACTTTCACTGAGATCTTTTAAGTTTTGTTAAATTCTCCACAAAGTTTCCTGGACAACTGGTCTCATTTGGAGCTGATTATTCAGAAACGCTTTGTTTCAAGTCAATTTTAGGTCAATTGCAGACTTATGTCAACAAAACAATTTATGTAACTTCTAAATTCTTTAGAAAATTGACTCAGGGAACTCTCCGGCGTGGCTTGAATGACGGCATTAATCCCTGGGCTCCTACATCTACGCTGGCACTGAGATCCCACCTACATCAGGGAAGTGGGATTTAGCCCTGTGCCATACAAACTAAAGTCCTGGTAGAGCTGCATCATCTCTTGCAGATCAGATGCTCTTCACGCTGCAGCTTCTGTGGGCTGCAGAGTGGATTTATTGCCCTCATAAGAGCTCCGTGGGCTGAGTTGGTGGGTCACCTCTTCATGTGAATGAGCGTGGGTAAATGACGAACGGCAGAGTGAGCTGCATATTGGGTGGAGGTGTAATTGTGCTTTATCCTAAGAAGGTCCCTTAATTCAGTCCTAAACAAAACAGAATGTGCGAGGTGTTAGGTGCGTGGATGTGAATTTGCAGTGAACGAGGAGTCAGACGTCGGTGCTGTAGGGCCGCGGCGGAGGGGGGAACATGTCCGTGGGGTTGTAGTAACTCAGAGGGGAGGAACCCTGCGAGTTGGCAGATCGGGGGAGCGTCGCAGACGGGTTTTCGTAGTAGGTATGGAAGCCCAGCCGCTCCCCTCCGTTGCGCATGTCTTCTGCGAGTCCAGAGCGGAGGGGGCACGGCGAACAGCTGGGGCAGGGTTTGTGGTGGGAACCCGTGTCCAGCTGGTCCAAAGAGACCGGAGTGATAGCAGTGCCGTCCATGGCCAGGGCGTTGCAAGCGTTGCAGGGGAAATGAGACAGGGGATCAGCTCCCGCCTCTGAGGCCTTGTCCACCTCCGAATCATTTTTCTTGCAGCAGTAATACTGCGGGACAAACATGAAGACAGTCTGAGACAGAGTCCACATAACATAACCTCATGAAAAACAATCGTTTACTGAGCATCTATTGAAGAAATAACGAGACACAGTGAGGACTAAGCTTGTTTTTGTTTTTCCTTCATTTTGAAATTCACCACAATGATGCCTGATGTGTTCCTTCTTAGTAGGCTTAAACAGGCCCTGCTGGTCATTTTCATCCCCCAAGCTAATAAACGTCTATTAAACAAAAAAGATCAGTCTGAGTATTTATATGCACATGCTGCACCATTGACAGACAGAAACAAAACACTGCCACCACTAGCTGGCAGGACTGGTCATAATATTAGACTTGGTTGAGTCTACATTTTATTTTGTGAAAGATTTTAACAAAGATAATAAAACATCCTGATTAACTACGCTTGTAGCTTAAGATTAGCTTTGAGGTGGACTTGTAGAAAAGTTGTAAACTTCAAAATTGTGCCTTCTGGTGAATCAGATTTATGAACCTTTGAGGCCGTTTCCATTCTTAAGCCTGTGCCAGAAATCCCCGCAAGCTTCTGAACCGATTTCACTGTACTCACAAATCAAAACCAGCTTTAAGGTTTTATGTCACCTTGATAGTTTTATTTCACGATTCTTTAAATGGAGTTTAATTTTTAAGTGCTCTGCTTTTTCCCCCCCCCAACAAGACATAAATGCCCAGATAATACTGGATACCTGGAGTCGACAGTAACAGAGGACTGCTACAATGCACAGCAGTATCACCCCAGCAAGAATTCCTCCGGTTATCACGATAGTTCCCGCTGACATTCGCCCGGCTCTCCATCAAACCCTGTAAAGACACACGGGGAGACACAAAGACCAGAGGATGTCAGAAAGGGAAAACAAGCGGTAAGGATTTCAATTCCCCTCAAATTTGCTGCAAAATATTCAGCATCATTACGTTCAGCTGGAATTCTGCAGTATGTGAAAAGTAAATCAGTCCACTGTGTTGGAACTATAAAACTTTAACCATGCTGTAAGTAGGAATTTCTCATTCCGGCGGTATCCCAAGCCTCCGGGATAGAGATATGGGATAATGTGATTTGCTGGGCCTCAACAAGCCTACAAAACAGTGTTAATGCGCCATGTTAATCATGCTGGAAGCCTTTGGGGTGGTGATGAACGACACGTATCCAAAACATGCCCTCATTTTTTTGTTAGATTGATGACAGCAGAGCAATGCTTCAAAATACCCCCGCAGGGGTTGGACCTGCAGAATTCGTCTCCTAACCAAAACTAGTAGCGAGCACTGGTGCACGACTTGGTCGAGGATGAATTTATCTAGCCTATTTTTAAAATGTCCCTCCTGTCTCTGATTGGTCAGCTAACCTGCTAAATACAACGAACAGTGGGTGACCTGGATGAAAAAGCGACAATAAAAGTTGAGCTTTCAGCCGATTGTTTTACTATTTCTGCACCAACTCATCACAAATAAACACAGGGGATTTTCTGAAGCCTTGGTTTCAAACTTTCTCTGCAGATACTGTTCACAAATTCACCTCACAGCTGTAACTTCTCTACTTCTCTGCTGGAAACAAGATCTCAGTTACAGAGGGATGTTTGAGTGAAGTGCAAATGTTTTCAAATGGGATGCGAAACTAATCACAGCTTGTTGTTTTTGGCACATCAAGAATCGTGTCTAAAGCTTCTTTTTAATTGTTTTTGTCTTGTTATGAATACATGAATGTATTAGAGAACACACACGTGGGAAACATGAAACAGGTAAACAGGAATAAATGTGTATGATGCAAAAACTCTTCACTATCCAAACACTTTCTAAAAGACAAATATTTTAGAGAACATATTGCTGAAATCAATCATAGACTAACTTGATTATGTTCCCACTAGGTAACTGGTTGGGTTCATACCATTAACAAATGTTACAGACATTTACAGCCTCACCTGCAGACCCTTCTGGAAATGTTCAGTGCATGCATGAACCTTTAAACACTGCCATAGTCTTGAGCTAATGCTAACATTTACCACTTTAACGTGTTAATTTGTTTCTTGTGGTAACAAAGTAGGAAAAAAAAACAAAAACACACTTGGTCTTTATATACTCATGCAGAAAAAAGCTAAAAGGGTAACTGTTGGACTGACTAGAGAACAGAACTAGAAGCACTCAGGGAGCACAAACCTCCACCAAGGCCACAGCGTGATTGAGAAATAATGCGATCTGGATTATAATCTGGATCAGCACCAAAATCTAATCCATTGTTTTTTGTAACAACCCCAACATCTCCTGAACATTTCCTCCAAATCTGTTCATTAGTTTTTAACTGATCTTTGCTGACAGACAAACAAACCAACGGACACAACCGAACACAGAACCTCCTCAACTGAGGAAACAAAAGGGTCACATGTAGGAGCAGAGAGAAGGTTTTAACAAAGGGGTTACCTGTGACCTTGACCTTTGACCCCATGAACCTTGAAATCAACAGGCATCATCTGTGACCCATGAGGTGTCCAGCTGTGCAGTTTGACATTCCTACATTACACTGTTGGAGAGTTAGAGCACAGGCTAATCTGTAACCCTGACCTTTGACCTTTGATCAGATCAGCACCAAAATTTAATCACTTGGTTCCTTGTACCATGTTTGACGTTTCATGAAAACTTCATGAAAATCCGTTCATAACTTTTTGAGTGATTTCGTGCACAGACAAAAACATGACCTCCTCGGCGGAGGTGATAATTAGTCCTCGTTTGGTCACATCAGGCTTCTGACCACACATACAGCATGGAAGGAGAAAGCAGCCTGACAGGAAAGACACTATGGTGGCTGAGTTGATCACGTTGCTAAAGAAAATATTTGTTTTATATTTTAATAGAAGACAAAGTTCAAAAATGAGATGAGAGGTGTGCTACCAAACAAGATTATATAATTAGTCAAATTATAAATCTGGTTGATTTTACCAACAGCATGCTTAGCTAAAACGCTAAATTTGCACATATGTGAATTAGGAAAAACCATTAGCATTTTACTTCAGCTTCATCATCATCATAGCAAAAAGTAGTCCTGTCATTTGTGCTCGTGTTTCAGGAAGCAGCTGCCCGTTGCTTTCCCCCCCCCCCCCCACTTGTCTGTTCTTTACACTGAAAAGCAACATGAATACACACTCTCCTATAATGCAACAGAGCGGTTTCTGAAAAAGAAAAAATGTGGAATCAGCAGGTAAACCTCGTTCAAAAGGTGAGGTTACAGAACATTCATCTGAAGCGCTCAAGCAGTTTATGTAGCAAAAATAAATACAGTAAATCAAATGACAACATATATTTGTATTTTGCTCTCTGTGTACAGAAAAACGGTTTGCTGACTTGACCACAAACCGTAAACGTGACACAGCTTTAAAGCACATCAGCATGAGACTAAACTGGCGAGGAAGAGCTGCAGAGATGGGCTTCGGTGGGGCAGGATCGAACTAATCAGTCTGCAGAGGAAGCTGTAACAAAACTATATTTCAGAACATCCAACAATGTGTCCAAGGAGCAGCTGCCAGGCAGTGTATGTTCGTATTACAGTTAAATCTATATCAGAGGTCTCATTCTCGCGGCCCGCGGGACGATTTTTTGTGGCCCTCACCCTCATATGAAAGTATAAAATTAGTGCGGCCCTCAGGGAGAGTGGACCTCTGAAGGAGCCCCAGCTGTTCCCACTGTTCCTCATCCTTGCTGACATTCGGTGCT
>JAOXNZ010000002.1:7297828-7319434 GCA_028566095.1 Kryptolebias brasiliensis | reverse complement strand
GCCGCGCGGCCCCACCCCCACCCCCACCTCCACGCACACCCCTCTGGTGGACAACTCCGAGGAGGAGGTGGACGAGCCGTGCTTTGAGCCGTGCACGTGCGAGGTCAAGGAGGGCGTCCTGCACGTGCACTGCGATGGGCGGGGCTTCACCAACGCCAGCCAGGTACCCGCCTCTGTGGTCGCTGCGCTTCAAAGGTAGTCCTTGCAACGTTCGTCCCGCGTGGGTGTCCTTAAATGAAAGTTTTGGAAGCGAAATTAGTGACCGGCTGCCAGCTACCCACGTGGGTTTGTTTACCCCAAGTGGCTGAGAAACAGGTCCATGAAAGAGCTGTTTGAGAACAATTTTGATGTACTGGGACGTGATTACCCTCAGATTTGTTGAGTAAAATATGTAGACAAAAAGGTAGATTAAAGGTTAGTCCGATTCCAACGTATTTGTCTGCCTACACAGACTGTGGCCAGCCTAATCATGTGACTCAAGCTTCCAGTGGCTCAGCCGATTGATTTGTTGACATTGATTGCGTACCCGCAATTCCAAATTGCATACATCTGGAAAACTAGGAGTAAACTCTGTTCAGGTTAACCTTTAAGTTTGATTTCATAGTTTGCAATGAGTACCTTTTAAGACGCTGATATTTATCTTGTGAAAATCTCTCCTCTCCTAGTCTTAATATCCCGTCTGAAATGTGGCTTGTTGCTGTTTCTTACCGCAATGAATAAGCCAACTAACTTCCTCCAATTAATCACTCAGGTGTCACAGTCATGGATCCGCCCTTTCAAACTCAACCTCCAGAGGAACTCTTTGCGACGTCTCTATAGCAACGGATTTCAACACCTTGGCAACGCGGTGTCCATAAACCTCGGCAACAATGCGCTCCAGGACATCCGAGTGGGAGCCTTTCACGGGCTAGCAAAGCTCAGACGCCTGTACCTCCACGAAAACAAGCTGGAAGTCTTCAGGAACGACACCTTCGCCGGTTTGGAGGCACTGGAATACCTCCAGGTAGGCCCGAGGAGATAATCCCTGTTGATTGTCCGTGATTGACCGTAATATTGACAAATTAGGCCAAGAATAAAAAGTGCCAGAAACGATCGATGGCCAGCAGGCGGCCTGGGTGAAATGGGGTAAAAGAATTGTAATTTTTTTTTTCCCATTCCTTTTTTTATTTATTTATTTTTTATTTTAGCGGAAAGTGCTGAAGCTATCAGTTCGGTCTGTTTCCAATTTCAGCGGTGACACCTTCATCATAACACGTCTTCTGTTTCTTTTCTGCAGGCTGACTACAATGTGATCAAACGAATTGACAGCGGCGCGCTGAGGTTCCTCTACAAGCTCCGGGTTCTCATTCTGAATGACAACCTTATCCCAGTGTTGCCTGCTCATCTGTTCAGGTTAGAATCTGATTATTTTACCGCAAAGCGTTTTATTTATGCCAGGCAGAGCTAGTCACAGGGTTCTGCTGAAGTAATGCTATTATGGCACATTGTGTCACATTATTCTAGATGGATTAATCATCGTTTCATATTCAGGTTTTTCTTATTTGAAACCTATGATCCTTTCTTTTCCCTCTTTTTTTCACATTGTCTCTCTCTAACCTAACTAACTGACCTTTCATCTGCACCAGATCTGTTTCTCTGACTCATTTGGACCTGCGGGGGAACCGTCTGAAAAGCTTAGCATATGCTGGGACCCTTGAGTACGTAGGCCGTTCTCTGATGGAGCTACAGCTGGAGGAGAATCCCTGGAACTGTGGCTGCGAGGCAGTGCAGCTTCAGCAGTGGCTGGGTCAGATTCCCTACACGGCTGTCGTGGGGGAAGTCACCTGCGAGTACCCGTTCCACCTCCACGGCAAGGACCTGAGGGAAATCCCCCGCAAGGAGCTGTGCGCCGACCTGCCCGATAAAGAGCTGCAGGGAGAACGGGGCGGTCCGTCAGCTGGATCCAAGCCTCAGGCCTCGCCCCCGAACTCTAAACACAACTCGCATCCCGGGAGAGTCAGGCCCACGAGGCCGTCCTCCATGGTGCACGGCTCCCGCCAGAGCACCCACACGTCCTCCACGTCGTCGTCCTCTTCCTCAACGGAGCGCAAGGACAGGGAGAGGCACCCGAGGCCGACTAAAAGGCCACGGCCGTCCAGAACGTCACCCACATCCCGCAGTCTGATGCCCAACCAGAACCCCCCCGTGGCCGGTTACCAAACGCGACCCCCCATCCCCATCATCTGCCCCATTGGCTGCACCTGCAACCTGCACATCACCGACCTGGGCCTCACCGTCAACTGCAAGGAGAGCGGCTTCCAAAACGTGTCGCAGCTCACGCCTCGTCCTCTCAACGGCCGCAAGCTCTACCTGAGCGGGAATCTGATCCAGAGCATCTACCGCACGGACTTCTGGAACTTCTCCAGCCTCGACCTGCTCCACCTGGGGAACAACCGCATCTCGTACCTGCAGGAGGGGGCCTTCTCTGCCCTGGTCAGCCTGAGGAGCCTCTACCTGAACGGAAACAACCTGGAGCGCATCAGCCCCCACATGTTCCTGGGGCTGCAGAACCTCAGGTAGGGCGCTTGCGGATCCTCCACTGTAACCACACGTCCTCTGTGGTATTTAGAGATTTGTTTGCAAATACGTTGAAATTAATTTTGCTACAATTCTGGCGCCGCGCGGGGCGTAAAATGTTGATTACCATTATGCCGGAGTTTGATTGAAACAAAGGTGCCCATTCCCCGCCATGTTTGTCATTACTTAGTCACGCTGTCTGATGACATGCTCCAGTTGAGTTGTAAGCCTGGTATGAGCGACAATACGAAAATGAATGTTTTTTTTGTATTTGCATACAGAGGTGTCGATAAGACAGCGAGGCGTCTGGATGATGCCAAGGTTTTAGGTTTTGGATTTTAATAATAAAAGTAAAAAAAAAAGGCTTGTCAGAGTTATGCATATGTATATTGTCAGATTAGGCTTTCAAGGATGAATCATCTGCCGAATAATGCATATCTGCAGTCAGTAAGTGAATTCAACATTGATGAGGACAACAGATCGGCGTTTGTGCTCTTCTGTCGGCACAACGACAAGTTATGAGGCTTTTATATTCCCAGCATCGCTCAGGCTTTTTGATTTCAGCTGCACGGCCTCTATATTTGAAGACAGGTTTAAGAAAATCTACAGACCCATTAATCTGACTATTAATCAATAATGAAGATTCTCTGTGGACACTGAAAATGTCTTCCTCTTAACCTCTCGTTAGCCTTTGTTAGGGACTTAATAGTGAGCGAGCGCTATGAAGATTTAAACCAGATCTGTTCCTTATTTCAGCTGTGGGGTTCTATGAGATCAGCACACACTGAGCTCTTTTATCACAAAAAAAAAAAGGAACAATTTTTTTAATAAGGTCTAATTAAATATGTCAAGACCATTTAGTGAAGGTGTGGCTGCCACCGCCAACTAACCTTAAAAAACCCCACAAAAATGGCTACAGCTCAGTCTATTTTACAGATTGTATCCTAATCTCTGGTGTGGTAGTAGATGAGAGTGATTGCCAACACCTATTCTGAGCATGGGCTCTGTAAATATCTCAAGAGACTTTCAGGAAATGATCACTGGATGTGCATCTGCAACTAACTAACTTTTGGACCTAACTCAATTCAAGATGGCCGCTACAGCCAGCTGATCTTAGAAACCACAAAAGTAGCTGTAACTCAGTTAATTTTACAGATATTGAGCTAAAATTAGGTGTCGCTGTAGCTGAGAATCATTCACAACACATAGTCCAAGTGCTGCTCATTGCGCAAGGTCTTTGCTTAAAATTTTAGCCTTAACTGTTGGCGTCAACCCTGTCTGTCTGTTAGCAAAATATCTCATGAACCACTGGATGGATTTTAACAAAACTTGAGTCAGTGAACATCATGGGTGCACATCAACAACTGATTACATTTTGGAGTCAGTCCAATTCAAGATGGCTGCCACAACTAACGACCATTTGCCAACCCAAAAATGGCTAGAACTCAGTCAATTTTACAGATATTGTGCTAAAATTTAGTATGCTTGTTCCTGAGAGTTGTGCACATGGCACATGATATCTAAGCAGGACATTGCGCACAACTTTGGTTTTTTTCAAGGTTTCATAACGGCTTCAACTCCATCATTTCTCAACATAAAATGATCTTATTTGTCATAATTAAATGTAGCGGAGTTACTTTATTCTCAGCATGTATATTAGTTGTATGGATAATTCCTGAGAAATTTAGTCAACATAACCACTGGACCATTTATCTTTCTTTATTCCATAGCACACAACACTCTGATACTGATCGTTTCTCCCTCCTGACTTTAGGTACCTTTACTTCGAGTACAACGAGATCCGTGAGGTAGATCCCGGCACCTTCGACTCCATGCCCTCCCTGCAATTGTTGTTTCTCAATGCCAACCTGTTGCGGAGCCTGCCCCTGGGCGTGTTCTCCAGGGTCAGTCTGGCTCGGCTCAACCTGCGAAACAACCACCTCCTGCAGCTTCCGATGGAGGGGGTGCTGGAACACCTCAAAGGGCTGGTGCAGGTGAGTTGGGAAAACCTGTAAATGGCCGACTTTACTTACCGACTGACGCAGGTGGCTGCTCGAAACAAACATTTCCAATCTGCCAAGTCACGCGTGCGTAGCTGTGTGGATTTAAGACGAGTAATAGACTGCCAAGACCCGATTTACTTCACTATCAGGGCTTAATGAATCAAATAAAGCAAGGAGAAATCTTGGATGAAGCCCCAGCGGCATTTAAAACGTCTGACAGCCCCTGACCTCCTGACCTTTGGAACAGCTGGAGCTCTCCCCCCTCCGTCATCTGTTGTTTTGAGAGATCTGCGCTCCAATGCGCGGGTTGTGCCTCAGGTATTGCAATTGACTTGGTTTGCATAAGTGGTCCTAATAAATCAGGAGCTCAACTGAAGAAAGCCAAACCTTTTAAGCGTTTAAACGTGATTTTAATTAGCGCACCTTGCTGTAGATGGATTGTAGAAAATGCCACATCGTGTAAATTTGCCCCTTTTTTTTTTTTTTTTAGGCCTTACCTCACACATTTGACTGCAGCAATATGTGACTGGCATTTGTGCAGAACGCGCCGATAAGAGCAGATATTAAATTCTCTTTTCTTCTTCTTCTTCTTCTTCTCTTTTCCCCTGGCCGGCCTCCTCTCACTTCAGCAGAAATTTAGCGCGGCAGGCTTTTCTTAGACAGCCGGAGCGGGATGAGGTGAGGTGGGTGTAGATTAGCCTTAATGTCATTGTGAATTTCCGTTTTTTATTTAGCTCCATAAACAAGAAAAAAAATCCCTGATCCGAGTTTGTGTGGGCGAGGCTTGCATTTTATTTCTGAACGTTTGCTTGCAGAAGAGACGAGCTGGAGGAACTGTGCGCCGAAATATTTTGATTCTGTTGCTCTGATGTTCAGGAGAATTTAAGCTTCCACAAATTGGAAGCACGCAGAGGGACGCATTCATTTAACACAGTTGAGTGGCCATTGTTGTGCTTAAAAATCTGTGCCACAGTAACCATTCATTCAGCCGGCTTCTTATTTCTCTTACAAAGCCATATTAGTGTTACCTATTGGCTGCGGAAAATAATATGACAGGGATATCACCTGTTGACTTACCGCCGGCCTGTTTGAAGCTCAGGATGTGGGCTTTTTTTGGGAGCCGGTGTGTATGTTTTCTTTTTTCAGGCAGAGTTTGTGCAGTAAAAAAAATCAAAGGGCAAAGCAGATGGAAGCAGGATGTAATTCACAGCTGCTGTAAAAAAAAAAAAAGAACACAACAAAACACTCCATTCTGATATTCATAAAGCGGCATCGAGTAAAACCTATAACCACCAGAAACAAGATTATTCAGTTACACCCACTTACACTCACTGAAATGAAAAATATTTCCCTTGTATCGCTGGTATTTAGAAAAAAAACAACAATTTGTCTGACATTAAAGAGAAAATTAAAATGGCTGTGGTGTGTATAATTTCTCAACTGGAAAATTAATGCCAGCACGAGAGCAACTGAGCCTTAAAGCGATGAAGAATAATAATAACAATGAAATCAACTTAAGTGAACCAGCAACTGAAAGGAAGCCAGGAATATATACAGCTCTGAAGTACATATGTCTCCCTCAATAACGGCTGGTAACATGGTGGCTTTCAGGGCCAACGCTTTCTTGTTTTTTGCCAGCTGTAATGAAGAAACTTGCCCGTGGCTGGCTGGGGTTTCTTTTTTTTTTTTTTTCTTCCCGTCTTATTTCTCAGTCAGAAAAAGCCCAATAAAAAGTAGCGTTCAAAAGGGACAAATGGCGGCATTAAAGGAGAAGATTGACACGACGCGCCGAGCCGTCGGAAAGCAGCGCTGTGCAGGAACAGCAAGGTATTCGAATCAGTCAGGAGGAAATATCCACTGTTGTGACCATTGCTCATTTACTGTCTGGCACCGGAGTTATCAGCTAGAAATCTCATTCGGAGATGGAGTCAGAAATTGACAGCTCCAGGAAGGTTATAAGGTTAATATGTTTGCGCTTTAACGTGTATTTTTTAGAGCCAGTCAGCCACTTAGTTTGAATGAAAACTCGAGGACATGGCTAATCTTCTTTTGTCAAAAAGGGCTGAAACAAAATCCACCTGGTCGCGCTCCTGAAGCACACTGTTTCACCCACAGGTCTTTTGTTAAATCTGTTCAGAAAAACGTCTAAAACCAGCTTATTTCACGTCCGCTAAAATGACCACCTGAGCTACCACTCAGTGACCAGGCCAGCTTTTAGCACTTTTTGTCCCTCCGCTACTTTAAGCTTATGACTCAGAGGTTTTAGCTCAGTCACAATGTGAAAGTGGCAGGAATAAAAAAAGAAAGATATAATAACCTTGATATGAAAATGTGGCTGCTGAGCTACCGAAGGACAAAAGTTAAATGAGGAGATTGATGCCACTTTGATATCTGTTTGGTAAAAAATGAGCTACAAACAGCTGCCAGTTAGCATTAGCACAAGAGTTTGAAAGCTAACTGTTTTTTTGTTGTTGTTGTTGTTGTTGTTTTTATGGTTTAAAGAAAGAAAGAAAGAAAGAAAGATGGGGGATTTGCTGAATTAGTCTGTGTAGCTTGCCTTATCTTCTAACAGAGCTAGCTTCTACTCTTAAAATGTGAAGCTAACCACGTAGCTGTGGCTAGCTTCGGTTTGTTCATCTTACCACTTCACCTTTCAACAAGTCTGTTTCACTTCACCAGAAACAACAAAACCTAAGTGACAAAACACAAGATGGCGAGGAAGGCAAAGTCATGAAAGGTGCTGTTGCAAAAAAAGCATTCCTTGAGGGGATTAACATCGCCGGCCACCTTTCAGGCCAGAGTTTTAAACAAAGCTTAAAACGCATAAACCTTATGCGTTTTGCTCAAATCTGTAAATGATGTTTTTGCGCAATCATACATTTGCAAGAATATGTCCTGCAGATGACTCTCAGCTACTACCACGCCAAAGTTTAGCTCAATGTCTGTAAAATTGGCTGAGTTAGATCTGTTTTTGTGTCGACTCAGGTCGATTAGCTGTGATGGTCGTCTGGAATTGGTTGATTTCAAAGGAGATGTGCATCCAACGATTACTTTTTAAGAGTTTCATTAAAATGTATCCAGTGGTTCATGAGATATTAAGCTAACAGACGGTCTTGTGAAATGAATAACACAGACTAAGACTCTCAGCTACTACCACACCAAATCTTAGCTTAATATATATAAAATTGACTTTATTTAACTCCTTTTTTTAATCCCTTTTTTCAGGTCAGCTGGCTGTGGCTGCCATCTTGAATCAGGTTAATTCCAAACGTTAATCAGTTGTAGATGTACATCCAGTGATTAGTGATTACTTTCTGCAAGTTTCAGTTAAATTCGTCCAGTAGTTCAGGAGATATTTTGCTAACGGACACACACACACAGACACAAACGATTGGCTGTTTCACAAAACATCTCTGCAAAATGGCCACACAGACCAGTCTGTCTTTATGATGCCTCTGGCTGTTCACAGATCACCGATGGAGCCCAGACGTTAGCTTTCAGAAAAGAAGCGAGCACTGCGGAACCAGAAAAGGGGTGTGGAGCAGAACCCAATGCGTTAAACGTCGTATTGCTTTCAAAACACGACGAGTTAACTTTGGCGTTTCTCTTTGCGGGAAACTCTTTTTTTTTTTTTAACTAAATGTAAAGTTGCTGCGCGTCGTCATCGATCTTCCCTCTGTGACAAATCTGTTTGTTGTTGTTTAATCCGACCGGACAGACCAAACGTCGTCACTTTATCGAGCCCCGGAGCCGGCTCACCTTCTCACACGCCGACGGCTTCGGCCTCTGATTGCTACCTCGCTTCACGGCACGAAGGCGCATGTGGAGTTGCCAAAGAAGCTTAATATCGCCCACCTTTCGGTAAGAAGAGCAGAAACTAATATGAATCTCAAATCCGCGGAAGCTGAGCTCAGCTTAGGGAAATCCTGTTCAGGTTAGGAGACACGAAAAACATTAATCAATACAAATTCCATCCTAATAGTAATACCCATTCCTTTTAATTGGTGGCACATTCTGCGCGCACACACTTTCAGCAACACAATGAAAGCGGCTGACTTGTCTGTGCAGTGAAAACAAACGGTATTCTCTTGAAACATAAGCCCATTTTTCATTCGGAATTGCACAGCGCAGCACAAAACACACCCACCACAGGTGTGTTTTAAGCACAAATAGAGCAGCTCAGCAGAAGCGCCTGACTTGAAAGCTTTTATGAGTTTGGAAGTTCGACCGCAGTTCGGGCGCAAAGAGGCTTTCTAATCCAGAAGAGAAGACAGATATCAGTTTTAATGTCTCACCGACACTAATTCAGATTTAGCAAAACTGCTCGACTTCACTGGTGATTTTTCTTGTAAAAAAAAAAGCAGGGATTGTCCGTACTATGATAAAAGTCATTTAGTGGTAATAACCATCTGTATTTAATTACGTGTAGGGTTGGATAATGTGCCACGACATAATTAGTGTCAGACTAATTATTATAGTTTTATTTTAACGCCAGGATGTTTTTATATCCACAGTGTTAATGTGGTTGGGGAAAAAATAAAAATAAATGAACGCCCTTGCACCCACTTGTTTATAAAGGAACGAAATCTGACTTATATCACCCGCTGCCATTCATGTTTTAGACTGTGATCATTTTATGTTGAGAAATAAAGTTGTAGCCATTTTGGTCGAACTTTGAAAATAACGTTATCGCCCAGTGAGATGTCACTCTCAGCTACTACCATGTCAAGGTTTAGGTCAGTAACTGCTAAATGGACTGCGTTATAGCCATATTTGTGATGACGGATAATGTCGATTAGCTGTGATGGCCATCTTGAATCAGATTGACTCCAAACGTTAATCATTTGTAAATTTACAACTGAACTCATCAGCTCAATTACTATTTCCTAGAAGATTCGTTAAAATCCGTCCAGTGGTTCATTAGATATTTTGCTAACAGACAAAGTTTTATGCAAAGATCTTGGTCAGTAAGTAGCACTTGAAGTTGTAAATGACTCTCAGCTACAGCCACATTGAATTTTAGCGTAATATTTGTAGAATTGACTGGATTATAGCAATTTTTGGGTCAGTTGGGTCAGTTGGCTGTGGTGGCCGTCTTGAATTGGGTTGGCTCCAAATGTTAATCAGTTGTAGAGCCACAACCAGCCATTAATCCCTGAAAGCTTCAGTAAAATCTGTGCTGTGGATCATGAGATATTTTGCTAACAGACAGAGTTTACTCTAAATAGTAAATGGCAAAATTTGAAACAAAGATCTTATGCAGTCTCTTTGTTCTCAACATATGTGTTGTGGATCACTGTCAGCTACTAACATGTGAAAACTGAGGTCAATATCTGTAAAACTGACTGAGTTATAGCCAGTTTGGGGTTTTTAAAGTTAGTCGGCTGTGGCAGCCATCTTAAAATGGGTTGACTCCAAAAGTTAATCGGTTGTAGCGGTACTTCTAGTGATTATTTCCTGAAAGTTGCACAAAAATGAGTCCGGTGGGTCGTGAGATATTTTGCTAACAGACAGACACACGAACACACGCAAAAACATCATCTGCCTTCACAATTTGATAACTACCATCACCTCCACGTCTCACCGCTACAACACGGACAATTTGCAGCCCCAATTTGAAACACCGACTGTCCGAATTGCTTCGTAATTCTGCAGCATTAAACGTCCGTATTTGTTTTCCCGCAGAATAAATTATCAAAGCCCTCTTTCCAGACTCGGCGTGTTGCGGTGAAGTTTAGCGAGATGTCAGCTTCTCTATCGACGGTGGCCTCAATGGACCAGAAACCTTTAGTCTGTGCTGTTACTACTACTCCCTCTATCCACCCACATGAAACACGAAACTGCTGCATAGAACAAGTTCACGGCTTCTTTTATTCAAGTCGCTCGGGAAAATAAGCAAAATCGCTGTTTATGGATGTATACGCTGCAGGTGAAGGGAGTACGGGTATGAAAGTTTAGAGCAACATCCTCCCAACAATGAAGGAAACCTCTTGGAAAGGGCAGAACATCACAAACTCATGAAGTCAGGCAGTTTTATTTACTTTTTTCCGCGCCATATTACACTCTGAACATCCCCGCGCCAGACTTTCCCAAAAGCCGGCTTCGAACTGACTCTCGCTTCAGCGACCTAACCAGAACCGGACCTAATGACTGACGACTGGCGGGAAATTACCGTTTGAGCGAAGTGATCAATTAAAAGACGCACAGCTCCCTGAGAACGTGCCGAGTCTCTCCCCTGGTGGGGATTTTTTTTTTTTTTATTTTTTTTTTATGACTCTCAAATAAATCTTGGGACAATTATTGCCTGATCTTTGTTCTCCATCTTAATAATGAAAACCCACAAGAGCAAATAAACTCACTCCTCTATTCCAGTCAGGCTGAAGATGCTCCCTGACTTAAAGGGACAGTTCAGATCTTCGGAAGCTGTGGCAAGGTTAGAATTGACGAATGTCTTACCTGTTGTAGATAGCTCTTTGAGTGAACACTTATTTGATAACAATACTGTGCCTTAGGTTGCACAAAAAGAGCTCCATCTAGCTAGTTTCTGCTTCCAAACAGCCATAGATTTCTACGTACATTGAAGGCCTTGAAGGAACGCACCTTTCATGACAGAATTTAAGACTAAAATCATTATTAAATGACAAAGTTGTAGCTATTTTTGGTCAAACATAGGAAAAAGACTTGCATTCTCGTGCAACATTGCGAGCTCTTACTATCAGAAGTGTTGTTAATGACTCTCAGCTACTACCGCATCAGATTTTAGTTCCGTATCTGTAAACCTGACTGAGTTGTCGCCATTTTTGTGCTGGCTAAGGTCGATCAGCTGTGGCGTCCATCTTGAATTGGCTTGGCTCTCAGAGTTAATCACTTATACATGTGCATCCAGTGATCACAATCTGAGAGTCTCGTTAAAACCTGTCCATTCGTCCATGAGATATTTTGCTAACAGACACACAGGGTTGACTAAAACAGTTAATGCTAACGTTTTAAGCAAAGTAGCACTTGGAGTGTGGGTTGTGAATGACTCTCAACTACAGCTATCCCAAATTTGAGCTCAGTATCTGCACAATTGACTGAATCGTAGCCATTTTTGGGTTGTGGCTGTGGTGGCCATTTTGAACTGGGTTAGCTCCAAATGTTAATCAGTTGAAGCTGTGCACCCATTGAATATTTCATGAAAGTTTCATTAAACATTTTGAGGTTGGAGCCGTTTTAGGACAGCATTAATCCAGTAAGAGTTAGCTCAATTGAATTGTTTTCCCAAACTACGGCTGTTTAAAGAGCTATGTGCAACAGGTAAGATATTATTTCTTCATAACCTCTCCACATATCCCCACTTAAAGAGGGATTCTTGAATGTTATGTGAAAAAAAAAGGTTTGTTACAAAGTCAGACTCCCTTCTCTTACTGTATGTAATAATCCAAGCAGGAGTCAACCACAAGCCTCCATGTTTACACAAACACACAGCGTAATGGTTTCATACACGGCAAACACCTGTCGGGCTCAGCGACAGTCTATAATTTTCCGTCCTGATGGCGCTTTGATTGACAGGCTGACAGCGAATCGCACACTAGGTGACCAGGCGTATAAACAGTAAACAGCGTCGTGTTTGTGGAACAGATGCTCGCGCCCGAGAAGGACTCTAGTGTCCCTGGGATTCGCGTGCAAGCGAAACCGCAACGTGCCTGAAGGCTCTGTGACAGATGCGCGCTCGACGCCTTCGTTGCTGTGTCGATTTTTGATCATTTGAGCTCGGGCCGTATTCGACAAAATGGCGGAGAAACCTTAAAAACACCCTTTTTTTTTTTTTTTTGAAGCAGCTGAGTTGAGGCTGCTGTTTCTGCTCACCCTTTAGCTGCGGCTATCATTAAGAAAGCCCACAGCGGAGGAGTGTCTCCAATAAAAGGGAAGAGCATCCGGTTGTTCGGTGTGAGCGAGGGAGTGGCTCCCCGGGCTCCCGCATCAGCAGTGCTGAATCATCTCGAAAAAAACATCCATCCATCTCGGCGAGCCAGGGCGAGCGCCTAACCGAATTAGCGTGGCAGCGTCTGTGCGGGCTGCTTACTTGGAAGTGTGACAGAGAGCATATCTGCCTTCGTTGCCAATGTCACTCCTAAAGACGTGGAACAGATCCGTCCTGCAGACAATAACGACACGACGTGATTCCCTTTGTGCATAATCTGCTTTGGCTTTTCTTCCCCAAGTGTTTCAAAGTGAATATCTGAGTTGGTTTTAGAAGCTCGCAGTCAATAAGCTGGCAACGAAAGGCAGAATTTATGAGCACACCTACCGGATTATGGCACAGGGGGAAGAGTTGCATCACGTCCTGCCTGTTGTTCGAAACCGAGCGCTGAGATTCTCTCGCATGCTCGTCACGACGAAACCTGCCTGCGAGTTCTGTGGAGAAAAAAAACAACCCCAAAACACTTATGTAAACCCTGAGTGGTCTTTAAAGCGAGCTAAAATCGACTGCGGCAATGTGTGAATGTGTTTTTAAGAGCACACCTTCAAGTGGTGTCAATTTAAATGATCTAAAGGCTGCGCTCAGCTAATCGCTAAATAAAAATAATTTAACGTGTTAAATGATCCTTTATAGGCATTATTTACATGTGTCAGTGCTATTCAGCGTGTTGGTTTAAAAAAAAAAAACTAACATTTTTAAACCTTTAGCTAAAATGGAGAGCTACAGTTTACTATGGAAACATCAAAATCTAATTCTGCACATTGTATATTTTAGTTGTTCATGCGATAATGTAATTAATTGAATGTACTCATTGCAAACTATACAATCGAACCTAACATAGGCTAACCTGACCTATATCTAATGGTGCAGTTTAAATGAGTTTACTCCAGTAGTTTTCCAGATACATTGATATGCGATTCTGAAATGTTGGTACGCGGTGAATGTAAACAAAGCACTCGACCAAATGGAAGCTTGAGATACATAATTGACCCACATCAGGCTGGTCGTAATCCGTGTAGGTAAACAAATATGGCCGGTAAGTTTACCGTTGGACCTGTTTTCAGTCACTTCGGCCGTTTCCGTAGGAAAACAAACAAACATGGTAGCTGGCATTTGGTCAAAAATTTTGCTTACAATTTCTAATTTACTGGCACATTAACCATCAACACGAGGAAACATCTGTCCAGATTTCATATCTTAGATCTTTATGACTTTGCAACAGCTACTTTTAATCGTTTGTCCTTTTGTTCTCTTCCTATCATGCTTGTCCTTGTCTTTTTTAAAGCCCCATTTTTACCAAATTACTAATAGCTGTTCAATGGAAGGCAGCAAAACTGTTATCGCCTGCCACCGGAGGTGAGAGAGGATAATGTTTGTGCCCATGTCTGTGTCTTTATGTGTGTGTGTGTGTTTGCTGGCTGTAGCCTTTAGCAAAATATCTCATGAACCACTGGACAGATCTGTTTGAAACTCAGTCAGTTTTTTTACAGATTTTGAGCTCAATGTCGGTGCGGGAGTCATATCTCACAAGCTCCCACAATATCACATAGAATTGTGCATAATGTCCTTTACGAGGTTGGACCAAAGTGGCTGTAAATTTGTCTTTTCTCAGCATATTGTCTTAGTTTAAATCTTGCGTAGAGTGATGTGCCATCCCTCAAAAATGCTAGGCCTTTAATATATTTTTGCTCGGAATGAACAGAATGATTCATGAATTTGCAATGCATGGCAGATCGGTAATTACTGTAGTATTATGCAATGACAGTGTGATGTATTTCTCCAGGTGGACCTGCAGCAAAACCCGTGGGAGTGCAACTGTGTAGCAGCGCCGCTGAAGCGTTGGCTCGAAGGGCTCAGCGCCGTGGTCGTGGTGGGAGAGGTGGTCTGTCACTCCCCGGAAAAGACCAAGGGTGTAGATCTGCGCTCCCTCTCCATGGAGCTGCTCTGCCCCGAGCTGGGGCCCCAGGAGGACCAGGAGCAGGAGGAGCAGACAGCAACCTCTCCAGCTGCAGATGGAGGCGTGTCGGCTGGCTACCCCAGCTCAGGGCTGGGACCTCTCGTTCCTCCAGGGATGGATTCCATCCCTCTGTCGGTGTTAGTGCTCAGCCTGCTGGTGTTGTTTGTCTCCGCGTTCTTTGCGGCGGCGGCACTAATCGCCTACGCCCTGAGGAGGAGGGACAAGCTGCCGTTTCGCCGCCAGGGAGAGGTGGACTTGGCCGGCATCCAGATGGAGTGTGGGATCTTCACGGAGCAGGCGCACCACCATCACCACGGCCTCCCGGAGAAGCCCCCTTTACCTCTGCCGGAACACAACCACGTCTACGACACCATCTTGCCCCCGGAGGCAGCGGCTAAAGGTGCCAACCCTGCTGCCGCCTCCCACGTGTGTAGCAACTCCATCTACAAAGAGGAGCAGGATGCGGCGGTGAAGCAGCGGCCGCCGCAGCAACAGACGTTTGCAGCTTCGAAGGAGGGCCACGGGGGGTACTGCTCTGCGGCAGAGAAGGGGAGGGAGTGGACCCTGGAGGTGTCCTCATCCCCCATCAACACCGTGACGGGAGCAATAGGCCCGCTCGCCGGCCTCCACGGGAACGGCATCCTGTGCCCCACAGTCATCGACAGCCAGGGCCCCACTCCTAAGGTGGAACTGGTGGACTGCCTCTTCAGACTTCCCACCCCGGAGTTCAGGGAGCTCTCGGACAGGTACGCGAGGCCCCCGCCCCGCTATCCCCTCACCCAGGACTCCAAACAGGAGGCGAGACCCGACCAAACGCTCGTGGTCACCACCGCCGGCTCCCCAGCGGGTGGTGGTCCTGACAGCCACAATGAGCCGGGGGCTGGAGAGCAGAGACCCAGACTGAAAACCACACCAGACTACATGGAGGTTCTGGACCGCTCTTACCAGTTTTAAAGCTCCTCCACCTTCACTGATCTCCTCCTCCTCCTCCTCCTCCTGCTCCCTTTCTTCTCTTGTCTCCTCATGATCTCCCTCTCTCGTGATGAATCACTCGGTAACAATGACTCCTGTACAGAGGTTGGCTTTGAAAGGAGCCTGTGGGGGAGTACCACTGCACTACACACCATGTTTATTCCTGGAGCTGAGGTCAGGTTTTTGTATTTCCCCCACCACTGGCATATGGGTTTGGTATTTGGCAAGGATTAGCTGATCCAAGATTTCCGCCCGGAGGCAAAACTTCAGCTGCAGTTACCATCGTTTTCTTTTTTTCCTCCACAGTCCCAAAGCATGGAGGGCTCGGTTTTCCCCACTAAGCGCCACAATTAGCAGGACGCAGCGTGGCGGTCGTGGGCGTTAATGTTCATATTATCACTCTCATAGGGCCCCACGTGGAGGTGAATAACACCAGCTCTTAACAACATCAAACAAAGAGTCACAAACTCTGACGGCCGGAAGGTGTGGAGCAAGCTGGGCGCGCATGGAAGACGGAGAATCGGCAGAGACGAACCAAGAAGAAGGGAAATAACCGAAAATAGCCAAGTGCCTTAGCAACGAACAGCCAGCAGTGTGGTTAATGCTTATTTTTCTATAAATACAGATCTATTTATCTAAACAAAGAGGTTTGACTACCAATGGATGGGACGCTGATGGACGACTGAGACTAAAAAATAACCAATCAAAATCTAAAGAATTGCATTCCCTTGGATGAGCCAAAAATAATAATATACCCGGTCAGTGTTGGAGTTGTTTGTATGCGGTTCTGTTAATTTTCTTCATCTCATCTTTCATTTTCTTGTCCCGCTGAATTCCTTACAGGGCTATGGGGGAGGGGGGGAGGGGGGGATTTATCCAGGAATAATCTGTCGCTGACTGAAATTGTACGATTCTGTTTGGAGGGAAGGATTTGGAAACGATCACCACTGGTAATTTTTCTTAGCTAAACAAAAACAAACGGAGGCATAATTACACGACGGACGCTGCGGCGGTGGATGCGTTTTGGATTTCTTTCGACTCGGCGGGGCCGCAGGGACCTCTGCTTCATGTTTTGTTTCATCCGACGAAGGCACGCATTGATTTCGGAACGTTTCTCAGAGGAAAGCGAAATGGCAAATTCGGGAAAAAGGGACAAACAACGTGGACGTAACGGCATTTTTTTAATTATTTGTTCATAAAAGGAGAAAAAAAAACAAGACACTTCTATCAACTACTGATTAATATCTTTTATGGAGGTACTTTTTATGCTTTCATCTCCTACCAATCGTAGAGGCAGTTGTGAATATATTTATTCTTAGTTTTTTGCGTGTTGAAGCTCTCCTGTAAGGGATCATGTTATATTAATGTATAGGATGATTCTGCATCTGGTTCAGCCTTCTTACCGCCAACCCACGAAATACAATAAAGGGTGCTACATTAAAAAAAAAAACTACACGAGCTTGCAGGTATTGTGTGATGGATTCAAACACACACACACACACACACCCTGACCCCTATAAATGCACACTCTCTCTCCTCAACTTTGTTGCCGTAATGATGCATGAATGAGACGGCTCGAGGTACGCTAAGCCTGTCAGCTCGGCCGTGCTGCGTGTTCGAGAGATCAGATGAAAGTTGTGCAAAGCCGAGTGCCTGCAGCGCTCCTCACACCAGACAAGAAGCTAATAGTGGGGAATCGTCTGCATTAGCGCTTTAAAATCAATACAATCTATTTGTGAAATGAGGACGTGTACGGCTGGTGGCCCCGCGGGGGCAAAGTCACGAGTCGCCCCATCTCTCTGCGGCTCGGAATGATCTTTCCTCTCGCCTCTCCTTTCATCTCTCCATCTGATTCGTTCCCCTCTCTCTCCATTTCCTCGCCTCTTTATTCCTCTGCTCTCCCACTCACCTTTTTTTTTTTTTTTTAGCTTTTGTTCTTTCCTCTCTACTCTGCTTCTCCCCCTTCCCTCTTAATGTTCTGGCTGTCATCTCAGCCTCACAGGACGGACACGGAGAGCTGCTGCTCAATATGCCGCTCCACACACAGGTAGCTTGCGCGCCACAGCGTACGTGTGTGTGTGTGTGTGTTTTGCTGCCTTTCGTTTCTCCTCTCTCCGCCGGGCTCTCTCCGTCCTTTCGGTGATGAGTACCATTCTTCAGACGCCTCCTCACTCTCAGCGTTCAGAACTCTGTTGCTCGGATAATCCCCCCGTGGATGTGTACGCGCTCACTCGGGAGTCGGTGTGTGCGCACTGAAGGAGGGTGTGCCTTTGTTTGTAGGTGTGTGTGTGTGTGTGTTTAAAACAACGTGTGTTTGCGTGACGGAGGAATGAGAGCCGCTGCACAGCCTCAGCCCTGCCTTAATCCTCTAAGCTGTGTAGTTCACTCATACCACATCAGACCCATTGTGTCTTCAGACAAAGAAGCCCCAGTTAAAACTAAATGCCAGTTAAGGCAACAAACGACTAATTATAGCATCATTTTTTCACACTTTCCTCTCACATTTAACACTTCTCTTCTCACTCCCTCACCCATAGAGTCTAATTTTTACAACACTTTCCGCTCTGGACTGGATCCAGCTAGGTGTTTGTATGTGTGTGTGTTTCTTTGTTTGTTTGTTTGCCTGCCTGCCTGACAGCTTTGCCATGGTTCATGTGTTTGGATCCTGTCAGAACTGTCCTGTCACTGTGTGGAAGAGAAAAATCAGTCATTTCCCAAAGTCAGGGATGAAAGAGTCTTTAGACTTCAAACGCCTGGGGGCCCCTGTGGCTTAGATTGCCTCTTGCTCTTTCTCCACTGCTGTGTCATTTATTCTGTGGGAATAAATATATATATATATATATATAAAGCTGCCGCGGTGTCGATTAAGTGGAGATGCCAGGGACGCGGTGAGGAGCAGGACAATTAGTCTGATTAAAACAATGCCATTTCGCATGAAAGATTTGACCAGAGCTGCGATCCTTTTCTGAGCGAGCCCCTGTGTGTGTTTATGTGGAGGCAAAAAAAAACAAAAAAACAAACCAAAAAACATATTCTTCTCCTCATCAACGCGCGGAGCATTAAAAATGCACAGTCGGGCTGGATTTTTTTTATTTTTTTTATGTCAAGTGAAAAGAGATCTGTTTAAAAGTCATGGTGCATAGCTGCGGAGGCTTTTGGTGTTTGGCCGTGACAAATAGAAACCGGCTGCGCTGGTCAGCTCTCATGAAGCCGAACGCGGAAAACGTTTACGCCGCCGACGGACGTGGGCGCGCTTTTTTTCCACGCGCAGCTCCGAGCTCGGGAGCAAACAAGAGTCCGTTTAAATATGTACACAAACTGCCCGTACGCAGGCAAACACGGCAGAGCCTGCTGCTGTGCAATGTTGTTTGGTTGCTCTGCATTGCAGTGATCCGCTCCGCTCTTCTTTCCTGCTTTCACCCACAGACAATCACTGGCTCTCAGTGGACTACGTCGACAAGGGAAATAGTTAGAAGGGGAGCAATACATACAAAGTGTGTGTGTGTGTGAGAGAGAGAGAGGGAGGTAGAGAGGAGAGGGGAAGAAGAAAGAACGAGATGAGAAAGTAGGAAGGGAATGAGAGACTAAAGAGGACAGAGGGAGATTTGAGGGAGGATGGGAAGAGATGAAAAGAAGGTGAGAAAGAGCAGCATGCGGGTGTTTCCAGGCTTAAGGCTGCAAGGAGGACTTGTTCATTTGTGTGCAAGCAGAGGCACTTGGAGTGGATATGTGTGTGTGTACGTTTCTGTCTGCTCTCAGACACGCGACGTCACCCGCACGACTTGAAGCTCAATTTAGCGTCTGCCAAAACAGCCGCAGTTCCAAAGATGAAGATTTCTGTGCCTTCCACTGCAGCATGACAATACTTATTTACAGAGCTGTGAAGCAAAATGGCGGATTACTTGGCATGTTGGCTAGGTGTTATTATAGTAAGCTGATATGTGTCTGTTATGGTGTCAATCTGCCGCTGCAGTAAGCTGGTGTGAAGACACTAAGATGGCAGGGACCGGCCTGGTTGACATGGAAAACGTCACACGAGCCTTACAGCGTTGAAGTGTGTGTGTTTGTGTGTCCTTGTGCATGCTGGTGTGCGTTTCAAGGGGTTTTTGTGTGTGTACAAAAGCAGAAAGAAAGATACTCAAATAGGAAAAATAATCATCTGCATACACAATATCCTACTCCCAACATGCATTTCATAAGGCAGTTTTTATTTCTACGGTTAATTAACAATGACAAAAATAAAATTAAAGGTATGTGTACTCATCCTAAACACATACTCTCAGAGTATGTGTTTAGGATGACTCTCAGCTACTTCCACACCAGATTTTAGCTCAATATCTGTGAAAGTGATAGAGTTAAACCCATTTATGTAGTGGCTAAAGTGGATTAGCTGTGGTGGCCGTATTGAATGGAGTTGACTCCAGATGTTAATGAGTTTTAGATGTGCATCCAGCGATTACTTCCAGAGAGTTTCACTAAAATCCACCCAGAGATATTTTGCTAACAGACCGCGCAGCTGCAAGTGTGTGTACTCTGTTCACGTACGAGTTCGAGTGCAAACAAAGTCCTTTTAATTATGCGCACAAACTGTTGTTTTTAGAATATATCTTACACAATCAGTTAGCTCTCACAGTATAAGTTGGGGATCAGTCTCAGCTACAATCACACCAAAAATTAGCCTAATATCTGTAAAACTGACTTGAGTTATAGCCATTTAAGTGTTCTCTTAAGATCAGTCTGCTGTGGCAGCCATCTTGAATCGGGTTGACTCCAAAAAATGCTTAGTTGTAGATGCACATCCAATGATTACTTTCTCAAAGCGTCATTAAAATCTGTTCAGTCGTTCCTGCTAACGCGATGAAAACACACATTCACAGACAAGGGCAAAAACATTATCGCTCGTCTGCCTTTGGCGATGGGGGATCAGAATGAGCTGACACGCTGATCCTGCATTCCTATAAGTAATTAAACTACCACAGCTTTATGCCGTAGTACAACTTCAAGTCGTAATGCTTTTATTGATTCCTTAAGCTAATTTCCTGTTTTCGAAAAAAAAAAAAAAGACTCTGTGCCAGATATGTGCTGGACTGAGTCATGTATGAAATTCAACAGAAAGTAAGAATCAGCGTCTTTCTGAAGCCGCTGTAAGACAGCTTTGAAGACGCCACAAATTCTGATTTGTGAATGTGTCTCCCTGCTGTTTCCCTTTCTGTGCGGAGCGAGCCAGGAGCGGCGGGATTACAGCCCACCTCAGCTCTGGAATGCCTGGTGGCGTCTGCAGCGCAGCTCCCATCACCTCCTAAATACCACAGCTGGTGGTTTTAGTATTGAGAGGCAGTGGGCCACACAACTGTCGACTTTGCACTTCATTTATGATAAACTTAAGTCGCTCTTAATCTCCGCCTGTTGCCGTGTGTCGAACCAGGGTTTGGAACAACATGTTTATCTGGCGGGGAAGGCGAGTTGGAGTGCGAGCCAAGGGAAGGCACCCGCTCACAGAGATAACCCAGAATATCTTTTCTCCCTCCAAGTGCCGCTCGGAAACTGGGAGTGTGGCTGTGTTTATGTGTCTGAGTGCAGGGCCGTAACTGTGATTTATGCGCCCCTGTGCACAGAGCGGGATTCTGGACTCCAGATTTTATTTCTATTTCTTTTTTCCATCCCTGCAGTAATGGCACCCAGCGACTAAATCCACACAACCAGGTTTTACACACTTTGATTTTCTTGCCAGCTACAAAAAAAAAAAAAATGCTCCTATAAATGCTCATATTGTTCTTGTCAATAGATGGGTGTTAAATTTCAACTCCCCTTTTGATTCAATAAATTCTCTTGAATTGAAATTTTGGATTTATGGAGATATTTTGAAGATAGACAAGCTGGAAAAAGATACAGTTAAGGAGAGCCTGCATGCTAACAGGACATTGTGATATCCTAAAATCTCATTTTCTCTTCAACACTTCAATTCTCTTACCCTTAAAGGTTGTCTAGTCATTTTGGGAGTGATGTTTTAGTTAATAATACTTAGTACCTTATCAGCCATAACAGCAGTCATAGGTTATGGCATATGGAGAAAATGGCAAGAGTCTTCAACCAGGCTAAGCTAATGGCTAGCCAAACAAGGATAGCCATTAGCTTAGCCTGGTCGAAGAGTAGAA